>JAGFPH010004217.1:79851-96214 GCA_018207615.1 Philaenus spumarius
TTCTTCGCACGCCTATCCCCGTATTGGGAGTATTTTTAATACACAATGCATTGCGTGCTTCGTACGGCAACCCCCATATTGGGAGTGTTTTCAATACACAATGCATTGCGTTCTTCGCTCGTCTATCCCCGTATTGGGAGTAATTTAAATAAACAATGCATTGCGTGCTTCGCACGGCAACCCCCTATTGGGAGTGTTTTCAATACACAATGCATTGCGTTCTTCGCACGCCAATTTTAAACCTGTATGTTATATGCCCAGTCCCAGCATTTCCATCAACGGCATACACTTGAAAGAACCATTCATTTGTCGATACGTATTTATAAATAGTAGAATTTCACCGAATAGTAATAAACCAGTTCTTAAAAACGAGCTTTTCTAGTACCGGAGAGGGGGAAAACAAATCTTTTGAAACATACATTAGGATTATTTGTTCAAGTTCACGAACTTTTCTCGTTCATATTTATTTAACGACGTGCTTTCCTTGTTTTAATAACTTTATTTTTTAATATAGACTCGCTTTTGTATTATTTAATAATTTCAGAATTTTCTCTATTGTTTTATATGAAGTTCCAAGATTGCAGTCTAAAAAGGCAGCGAGTGGATAGTTTTCAAACACTTTTACCAACCAGTTCAAATTAAACTCTTGGGTTATTATAAAACCTCGAACTTAATGTACTTTTGTCGAATTAAATTCATCATTACTTTAACATCTTCGTCCCAGTTCTATTTCGGTACATAAGCAATCTATTATTCTGGAAGAGTATTAAAATGTAATAAAATACGGCAGTTTGGGACAAAATTTCGTTTTATATTCCGCCAACAATTCAATAACAGTTAGCTTCAAATAGACAAACTCGACCTGGTTAAACTGTCGGAAGGAATATTTTATTTCCATACTAATAAATACAGTTTGCTTTCTTACCGGCAAAGCATCGTTTTATAGCTGAAAGTTTATTGCTCGGCTGAGCTTTGGCCGTACATTTATTGCAGCATTTAAAACTAAAATAAACGATCGCACATTTCAAGCGGATCCATCTTACAAATTGTTCCGATTTAGTAACTGGGTTAACAATCACTCAAAGCTTGTGAACAATCAATGATTTTTATTTGTAGAAAGTGCTTCAGGAGGAATATATAATATGTTAATTCCAAAGAGTATCTGTACTAATATTATAAAGAGGTAAAATTTGTTTGTTTGTATGTAGGGGGTAATCTCTGGAACTGTTGAACCGATTGAAAAACTATTTTTACTAATACAAAGCTTCACTATCCCTGAGTAACATAGGCTATAATTCATTTTGATTAAAACATTTTTTATTTCAATATTTGTAAATTTAGTCGGAAAAAATTCTTAGGTTAGGCCCTAGACTGATGAATTACCATAGCAACCAATTTGATAAAATAACAGATAAAACAACTGTTTGCTCTAATATTTCCATTAACACCCGATTTCACACTTTATATATATATAAAAGCCAAATACCACTCACGGACTCATCACGATTACTCAAAAACTACTCAACGGATTGGAATGAAATTTGGTATGTAGCTTCCTCTAGGGCACTAGGTGCTCGCTAAGAGAGGTTTTCAAAAATTCGAAATTATAGGGGGGGGGGTTTGGGGGATTAAAGTTACTATAAAACAAAAATATCGAATGGATTGGAATGAAATTTGGTATTTAGCTTCCTCTAGGACCCTAGGTGCTCGCTAAGAAAGGGTTGTAAAATTTGTAATTTTAGGGGTGTTTGGTTGGGTCAAAGTTACTAAAAATCTCCATAAGAAATACATAGTGTAACTAGCGAATTTCCGTAGGAAAAATTTGCTATTGCAGTGGCGCTTATGGTAAGACCCAAGGTCGGGAGTAGCAAATGAGCACCGATCATAGTCCCCAGAACACATTTTGGGGTGTCATTAAAAATCATATATATATATATGTATAAACATATATATAAGTATATATGTGTTCGCACTCTAGCGGCCGCATTTTAAGTTCGATTTGGTTCAAATTTGGTACACATGTTGGTTGTCTACGTCGCTCGGACGAGTTGGTTAGCCAAAAAAATCCAACAATCGGAAGCACGTTTTTTGACCGGAAGTTACTATTTTATGAGATTTTTCCTACGAGAATGAATTTGTTTTTGAGTTTCCTCAAATATAAATGCAGGATGTTACTCTGCACATTTTTTTTTACGCGACCTTATAGCTCGCTTGGTTCCCCAAAAATCGATCAAAACGTAAAATACCATAGAAGTATCCGGTTCAAAGCCATGTGGTGGATTCTACCGTGGGGTTGGCGTGCGAAGCACGAAATGCTTTGTGCGTAGAAGATACTCCCAATACGGGGGTTGGCGTGCGAAGCACGAAATGTTTTGTGTGTTGAAGATACTCCCGATATTCTGAATGGTGTGCGAAGCACGCAATGGTTTGTGTGTTGAAGATACTCCCAATATGCGAAATGGCGTGCGAAGCACGCAATGCATTGTTTATCGAAGGTAATTCCAATATGCGGAATGGCGTGTGAAGCACGCAATGCTTTGTGTATTGAACATACACTCAACACGGGGGTTGGCGTGCGAATCACGCAATGCACTGTGTGTTGAAAATACACCCAATACGGGGGTTGGCGTGCGAAGCACGCAATGCATTGCGTATTGAAGATACTCTCAATATGCGGAATGGCGTGCGAACCATTTTGCAGCTATTCAGCACCGTCGTGAATAGACCTATTTCCCAAATTGTTGGTTGAAACTCTAAAACTCAGGCCTATAAACTTAATTTTCGAAATTGGCTCAACTCACGTCAGCGGTTCAGCTGCGTGATCGAATTATTAACCTTTCAATCTTGTTGTTTACTCTACGTGCACTTGGCGGAATACAAAACGTTACGTGTTTCTAGCTTTAGTACGTGCATCCAACTTTATTACATACACGATGTCTTCAAGATAGATTCAGTGCAAGTTATATCTAATATTGCCCAAGACGCTTCTTTGGTTTCGGTCATGAAGTAAGACTTTATGGTTTTCGAAAACTGGACTCGACCGTCAACCAACTTTATTGCTTCCGGGAGTTAATTCCTTAAGCGGCAAGCGGATACAGTATACGATTTGTTAAGGGTCTTCTATACCTTGCGTAAAACAGCAAAAATATACAACTCGTATTAACGTGTTTCGGACGCCGTTTTTCAACCTAAAAAGTTGTGAAACATCTTAAATTGTTCTTATAGGCTTTGTGCTTTTGTCTTATATCTCATAATTGAAAGAAATCGTCGGCAACTTCTTTTAATCAAAAGTTTAAATGAGTAAAAATCGATTATTTTTAACGCATTTTTTGGGAGTTTTAAGCAATAATTTCCATATTTTAAGCTAACACGTAAAAAATATAAAACCTTCTTTATAACTTAAAGTAATTTCCCAGATTATTAATTTATAAATAGAATCCGAAACACGTTATTACGTATGCATGTTTCAACGATTTTGCGGCTTCAGTCAGACCTTTTGCATTGAAATCATACTGTACACTCGGGAGTCTTCTTCAAGGTAAAGAAGAGCCTTAAACATTACGTTTAGATGTAATGAGCATAGTAGATCCTCGTCTTGTGCAACGAGGGAGAGAGAAAGAGAAAACAGTATAAGTCAAAGGACGAGAGACGTACATCACCAATGTATGGAAGAAAATAGATATGTCTTTTGGAAGAAAGACGTAATGGAGTTTGTGATGAGAAAATAGGACCAAGTAAGAAAAGAAATAAGAAAGCGTGGAAAAGTAAAGTAAATTTTATTTTCCACTGTCTGTGCCCGGCATGCATGCCCCGTTTTTACTTTCTCACTATACTTATAGTATAGAGAAAGTATAGTGATAGCAAAAAAAATCGATGTTGAGATTTTGGTGGAAATATCCGTTTTGGGACCCCCTAAGTCCAAAAAAGTGTTTTTTGCAAAATGTCTGTCTATATGTCTGCATGTCTGTATGTATACAATAAATATTATTATTATTAGCTAGAGAGAAAGCTATTCGATCGATTTCGAACAAATTTGCACCAAACATGCCAATCAAGCCTGTATAGATGCACGAAAAACGGTTTTGAAATTTTTTGAAAAACAACCCACTTTTTGGCCCAAAACCCCCAAAAAATCAGTTATTATTTTTTTTATAAAAAAAACGGCTCTAAAGATTATGATAATTTTTTTCTTATTTGTAGCCCTTGATGTAACCTACCGTATGCAAGAAACAGTATCTTTCTAAAAATTCTCGTTTAGCTAATAATAATAACTGATTTTTGGGGTTTTTTTTGGCCAAAAAGGTGGTTGTTTTCAACATTTCTCAAAACCTTTTTTCGTTCATCTATACAGGACTAATTGACATGTTAGGTGCAAATTTATTCGAAATCGATGGAATAGTTTTCTCTCTAGATAATAATAATAATATTTATTAGTTAATCTTCTACTTTAATAAAAAATCACCTCTCCTACCCCACCCTACAAGTCACAGTGAATCTGTTTAATAATTTAAATATGTTTCTGAGAAAGTTTGTGCCAGTTTCTGGTACCGTTTATTTTTCTTAGTGGGTACACGTATATACAAAGCAGACACATTTTCGTGTACAAAAACAAACGAAAGACAATAATTTTTTAGCAAAAATATTTAAAGTGCTTTGTGAGTCATGAACTATATTTTAACCGTAATTCAATTGTTATAGATAAAATCATTTAGGATGGCGCGTAGGGCGGGTAGTGCGAGTGAGACAGAGAACCTATCCCACCACACTTCCCCTCCTAAGTTAAGGCGGGACTTTGTACAGTCAACCCTAGTTATGTTGTCTTGACCACAGTGGCGGTCAGAACTCCGCAAAGTAGATTCCAGCATTGGGCGTGCTTCCACTTACAACTCTCTGCAAAGTACACGGTTTATTGAAATGTAATAAACCTTATATATTTATAATCTACGTGATACGCTGAATCTAACAGTATAAATATGTTGTAGTATGATAAATGTTCTTTGCCGCTTGAAGTTTCTTTCTACCCTAAAAATAAAAAAAGTTTACGCTTTACTACTTTTTCATGTCTCGATTTAAAAAATCGAAGTATTTGTTATTATATAAATTCCGAACATTTACCAAACTGGAAGATATTTATACTGTTAGTTGCAACATATCACGCAGATTACAAATATATAAAATTTGTCCTATTTAAATAATCCTAGTACTGTGCAGAAACTTGTAATTGAAAGAGCGTCCAATGCTAAAAATTGCTTGGCTGCCGTCTAATCGATGGATTTGACACAGACTGTACTTTTCTTACAAAACGACAAAGGCTGGTGTTGGAGGGAGAAGGGCATTACTGCTTCTGCGCAAACCACGCGCCATCCTAAATGGTACTACCTATATTAGCGAATGATGAGCTATTGCACTGACTCTAATGGTGAGACCTAAGGTCGGGAATGGTCAATGGGCACCGATCATGGTCCCCAGAACAAGTTTTGGAGTGTCACTAAAAATTTATATATGTATGCAATAATATATGTGGGGGCACCTTCTGTTCCGAGGTTGTCGGCCGGGATGCAAACTCGTCCATTGCTACAAGGTCGACGTGCCAACTCGTAAAGAGAGTGTTTCCGCAGCGAGCGCAACGAAGCAAAGCTTGGTCTGGGGCTGGAGGCTGAGGTGCAAATTCTACTAATATATTTCGTACACGCAGGCAGCTATTTAGCACCTTCGTGAGTAGATCCAAATAGTTGGTCGAAACCCTAAAACATATAAACTTAATTTTGAAAGCTCAACTCACGGCAGCGGTTTAGCTGTAAGTTGGAATTATTTTTATATTTTTACTTTCTCCCCCCTATACGTAGTATATGGAGAAAGTATTGTTTCCGTCCAAATTTTCGAATTTGAATTTTTAGTGGAATTATCTGTTTTGGTGTTCCCTGATCCCCAAAAAATTGTTTAGTGGAATTATCTGTGTTGGTGCTCCCTGAACCCAAAAATATTTTTAGTGGAATTATTTGTTTTGGTGCTCCCTGAACCCAAAAAAGTGTTTTTTTTTGGTGATGTCTGTCCGTGTGTCTGTTAGGATGTGTACAGAGCTGGAGACCATACCAACTGTCCGATTTTGATGAAATTTGGTATGTAGGTGTAGTACTGGAATATCTCCAGGGGTTTTTTCATTTTTCAAAATTTTTGATTTTTAAGGGGTTTTACCCCCAAAAATGGCAAAAAACGAGAAAAAACAAAATTTCTCCAAAACGGCTCTAACGTACCCTATCATTTGAAAAAATGCATCTTTCTAAAAATTCTCGTTTAGATAATAATAATAATAATAGTAACTGATTTTTGGGGTTTTTGGCCAAAAAGGGGTTTGTTTTTCAAAATGTTTCAAAACATTTTTTCGTGCATCTATACAGGTCTAATTGACATGTTTGGTGCAAATTTGTTTGAAATCGATCAAATAGTTTTAATAATAATAATAATAATTATAATGAAACTAATATGAAACTTAATATGGATGAGTATTACATGCATCTAATATTTTCCATGGTAGGTCCTACTTTTGCAATTCTAAATAACCACCTCCTATGCTACTCTTGGAAAGGTATAAAGTTTCAACTGGGAGAAAGTATGTGGCTGTTTTCTGGTACCGTTTATTTTAAAATATTCTTTGTCAGGAACCTTTGTGGCCGAGCTTAAAACTTGCCAAAGTCGGTCTAATGGAAAACGGATGGTGGAATTTTTATAGGAATGGACGGAGGAAAAAACAAACATTCATCAAATGGAATTATTTATACGCCATGCTACTAAACTAACCAGTTTTCAACTTTGAAAATATAGAAGAATGTTGGAAAGAAGAAATAGACAAAGTAAGAAAATAAATGAACGAAAAACAGAGACAGAACGACCGAAGAGAGAAGAGAAAGTTCTAAAAGGCATATTCCTTTAAGGCTCTTCTTTACCTTGAAGATAACTCCCGAGTGTACCGTATGATTTCAATACAAAAGGTCTGACTGAAGTCGCAAAATCGTTGAAACATGCATTCGTAATAACGTACTTCAGATTCTATTTATAAATTAACTAGCTGGCCCGACCCGGCTTTGCACGGATAGACAAATCAAAGTTAAATGTATATTAACAAAAAATATATTGTATCAATAAATATATTACACTATGTATTTATTATGGGGATTTTTAGTAACTTTGAGCCATCCTCCCAAACGTCTTCTAAAATTTCGATTTTTAGAAAAACTTTCTTAGCGAGCACCTATGGCTCTAGGAGAAGCTACATACCAAATGTCATTCCAATCCGTTCTATGGTTTTAGAGAAATCGTGATTTTGTAACTTTGACCCTCCCAAACCCCCCTAAAATTTCGATGTTTTAAAAACCCTTTCTTAGCGAGCATCTATGGCCCTAGAGGAAGCTACATACAAAATTTCATTCCAATCCGTTCGGTAGGTTTTGATAAATCGTGATTTAGTAACTTTGACTCCCCAAAACCCCCACTAAAATTTCGAATTTTCGGAAACCCTTTGTTAGTGCGCGTCTAGAGCCTATAAAGAGTATTAGTGCCAAATTTCATGTTTGTAGGCCTCGTGGTTTTGGAGAAACTGTGATGAGTCAATGGTATTTGGTTTTTATAAGTATAGATAATCTGGGAAACTACTTTAAGTTATAAAGAAGGCTTTATATTTTTTTAAGTGTTAGCTAAAAATATGGAAATTATTGCTTAAAACTCCCAAAAAATGCGTTAAAAGTAATAGATTTTTACTCAGTTAAACTGTTGATTAAAATGAGTTGCCGTTGATTTCTTTCAATTATAAGATATAAGACAAAAGCATAAAGAATAATTTGAGATGTTTCACAACTTTTTAGGTTGAAAAACGGAGTCCGTAACACGTTACTACGAAGTGCATATTTTTGCTGTTTTACGCAAGGTATAGAAGACCCTTAAAGGGGAGGAAGGAGGGCCAGAAAGAACGTAATAATACTTGAGTAATTGACAGAATGTCCTTCGAAATAAAACTTTACTTAAAAACCTATTTCTGCTTGCAATACTAAGCCAGATCAAAGTAATGCAGACAGACGTTGAAAAGATTACTATTGTAATTTGACCGTACAAGCCGAAGATAATGGCTGGTCTTGTTGTCATGACAACAAAATGCGACGCGCAGTTGCCGTGGCAACGTTCGGAACAGCATTACAGGCCTGGACCAAGCAGTTCAGTAGCGGGTAAAACGCCGTGTCGGTTGTGGCGAGTCCTGGACATGTGTTGGTGATAGCATTGCGTCTTATCAGTGGATCAAATCGTTCGTCGTTGTAAGTGTCAGAGGCGGCAGTTTAGTTGTGTAGTTTGTTGTGTGGGGAAGGTAACAAATTTAAACCATGATTTACAAACAGTTTGGCTGTATGAGTTTCGCTTCAGACATATTTAAAAATAAACGGTACCGGAAAATGGAACGTACTTTCTCGCAAACATATTTAAATTACTAAACAGATTCACTGTGCATTCATAATTGTATTAAAGAAGGAGAGAAAACTATTCGATCGAATTCGAACAAATTTGCACCAAACATGTCAATTAGACCTGTATAGATGCATGAAAAAAGGTTTTGAAAACGTTTGAAAAACAACCCAATTTTTGGCAAACCCCCCCCAAATTAGACATTATTATTATTATTATTATTAGCTAAACGAGAATTTTTAGAAAGATGCGGGTTTTGCATATGGTAGAGGGTACATGGTATGGGTAGGGGGCGCTTCCCTACCCGCCATATTGAATCTGATTCCCATAAGAGCAATGCTACAGAATAAGTCATATTTTTTCGTTAATTCGTGGAATAAATTAAAAAATTTGGTTTCATTTTGAAGTACTGTCATATGCGGATGTTGATTGCCGAATACATTTTCAGAAACCGTTTTATTGTTTTCATAAACGTATGATATAAAAAATAAAAAATAGTAAACTTTATTAATTTTTTTCTCAGTTGCAAAAAGAGATATTGCAAAAATCCTTAGCAATCAACACCCACAATCTATTTTACTTTAAGAAAAAAAATACAGCTTTCGTTTTTTAACAAAAACAGCATAAAAATATGCTTAATAGTGAAGGTATGTTTTGGTTATTTAACATTGAAAATGGTACCCAATATCTTAGTTTTGAATGTGGAGAGCCGAGCCTTAAGGGCTACAAATAAGCCAAATTTTATCAAAATCGTTAGAGCCGTTTTTATTTATAAAAAAATAATAACTGTTTTTTTGGCGGTTTTTTTTTTGATAAAAAGGGAGTTGTTTTTCAAACATTTTTCATGAATCTATAAAGGCCTAATTGACATGTTTGGTGCAAATTTGTTCGAAACCAATCGAATAGTTTTCTCTCTAGCTTTGTGTACATACATACATATTTTGTCCCAAAACTGATATTTCCACAAAAATCTCAACATCGATTTTTTTGCGATCGGTATACTTTCTCTATACTATAGTATAGTGAGAGAGTAAAATGTCTATACAAGAGTCTTTGTCCCGACTGAATTACCGACATAGAATCAACGTGGAGCAAAAACTACTTAAGATACAAATACGAAAATTTAAAGCTTTATTCTCACCTGGTCAAAGTCTTGGCGAAGCCAATGCAAACATATTATTGTGTACTCTAATATATTTTCACGGAAATTACGATTGAGCTGTGACAGCGATACGTAGCTAATGTAAGACAGAGATCGAAATAGAGACGACCAACTCAAATAATTCTTATTGCGGCATGCGTTTTCATTTCATCATTAATATTTAAATAATCAACATTTCAAACAAATTTTTATGTTACCAACTAGAGGAAATAATGTAATACGTGACGGCAGGTATTTAAATTATAATACAGTAAGCCTTTTTCGATGATTTTTGTTTGTATTTGCCGAAAAAAAACTTTTCGTTAGTAATAAAATTATTCTAAATTTACTAAGTTGGTTGTTATGGTAATAAATGTAAACAAACATCCGAAAGAGCTTCGGTTTTGATCCGAAACAGATGTTTTATCTACTCAACTCCCGAATTTTCACTATTTCTTCGCTTTAAAATTAAAATTTTACAAAATTCGTCCTCAGTGTCCGTCTATAAACCTATAAGAATATACCTTCAAATTTTCGTATTTATACCTAAAGTAGTTTTTGGTCAACGTTGATTTTACGTCAGTCAGTCAGGACAAAGTCGGTTATATAATATACTGTAGATTCTGATGCGTTTTATCATTCTATGTAAGTGAAACGCTTTGTTTTTCTCCTCCTGCTATTTTGTTTTTCAATCTTTACAGGCTGTTTCTGAAATAGAGTCCGAATTTAGGTAGCGGATTTAGTTTATGAAAAGAACGCTCATATTACATTATGTAATAAATAATGCGTATTTCCAGATAGTACGCCATTTTGCATTAAGAAAAACCAGTGACATTAGTCGAGCGAATTTCCAAAATTGAGTCAATGTGTGTTGAAGATACTGCCAATACGGGGGTTGGCTTGCGAAGCACGCAATGCATTGTGTATTGAAGATACTCCCAATATGCGGAATAGCGTGCGAACCATTTTGCTATGCTAATACCTAAGTATAATAATATGCAAACAAATTTAAGACCAAAGTATTAATTTTATTTGACTAGTGATTGCTACACTGATAGGCCTAGCAATCTGCTCATGCAATATACAGGGTGTACAAAAAGTCCTGCACTGGTTTAATATTTCGTATATAAGGAAAATTTGAAGGTAGATGCGATCGAGGAGCCTACTTTATGTAAAAATACTATTTTATTAAGATGTCAAAAATTTGGTCCATCATCTTGGATCCTACATTTTAAATGTATCTTTTTTTAAAATATTAAAGTGGTCATGTGAAGTTATTTAAATGTAGAATTTTAAGACAAAATCAGGGGCGAAAACCGAACATCCACCATTCTGGAGATATTTTCATTTATTTATATTGAATCATATTATTTAATGTAAAAATTAAATAAAGTACTTTAAACTTTTTAGTTTACTTATCAAATTTTAATGTGGAATAAAATTAAACATTATCAAACAACCAAATCTTATGGTATTAATTTATGGACACCAATTTTAACAATAATGAACAAAAATAACGATAGTAATAAATATCACGGAGGATTACAATAAATAAATTACAATTAATTTTCATAGGTATTGATTTTTAATGTACTTTATTTTTAATTTGGTGTTATTATTTTCGTCCGTTATTGTTAAAATTGAACCTTAACAACCTCAACAACTATGGTTAACCTTAGGTTTGTTAATTGACCTTATAATTTGATTGTCTGATAATGTTTAATTTTACTCAACATTAAAATTTGATAGGCAAGAAGTTTAATGTACTTTATTTCATTTTTACATGTTTTTCTTCAACTCGCTACCTTACAACCGGTGAACCGATGCACGGTCGCCTCGGCTCATTCCGGATCGCCTCGGGCTGCTCCGTATAGCACATCACGTTACGGCTGCTTTCTCGCATACGTATAAAAAAGGTTAACCCTCAGATAAGGAGGGGGGGGGGGGGGTCGGCACTGAGAGCCAAAAGTTTTCGGAAAAATCCAATTTATGAATAGACTCGAACTAAAATAAAAATAACCCACAGATAAAATTAATTCTTCCTCAGCGAATCTGATATGAGACTTGATAGCTTGCAATCTTTTTACTATTCACAAAATAAACACACCCAAAAAGCATGGGGCGTACTCTTGCGAAGTTCCGAAATCATCACGCCCCATGCTTTGTGTGTGTGTTTATTTTGTTAAAAGTAAAAAGATTGCAAGCTATCAAGTCTCATTACAATATCAGATTCGCTGAGGAAGAATTAATTTTATCTGTGTGGGTTATTTTTTAGTCGAGTCTATTTATGTTATTCATGGATAGGAAAGCATGTTAAAAATTTTTTTTTCATTTATTTTACTATATTAAATGATATGATTCAATGTAAATAAATCCAAATATAACGGTTTGAGATATGGATGTGCGGTTTTCATCATTGATTTTTTCTTAAAAGTCTACATAGAAATGGATCATGATCACTTTCCTATTTAAAAAAAATTTGGAAAACGGTTGACCCTAAAGGCCATCCATGTAACTTCCCGCTAAGTTTAATTACAACAAACACTATTTTTGGAAATTTTGAATTGCCATAACTTTTGAATGAATCAACCGATTTTTATGCGATTTGCGGCAATCGATGCAGTTTTTTTTTAAGTCCATTGAAAGAATCAACAACAAAAATTTTTCAGATGAAAAGTTTCGAAGAAAAATCAACCGATTTTTATGCGATTTGCGGCAATCGATGCAGTTTTTCGAGTCCATTGAAAGAATCGACAACAAAAATTTTTCTGATGACTTTTTTTTATTTTCTTTCGTTCACGATATCTCACGAACGAATTAACCGATTTTGACAGGACTGGTAGCGATCGACATCGATTTTTAAGGTTAAAAGCTGATTAGATTTTGGAATTGATCGGTAAAGCCGTTTAAAAGTTATTTTTTAAAAACTTGATTTGAAAAAAATTTATTTCTTAGTTTTTTCGAAATTTTTTAGAACCTACCGGTCTTAATTATAGATGGATTTATTAGACGGCGACCTGCGCGGAAAATCTTGCTCATGTAGGAAAGGTAGGTGAAGGTTCTCCACCACCGCGCACCTCGTATTTGCTGCTGAGATCTGAAAAGAGGATATGACTGGGGGATGAGGTTGCGTCGGCGCACGAGGTGCGCGATGGTGGGGAACCTTCACCTACCTCTCCTACATGAGCAAGATTTTCCGCGCAGGTCGCCGTCTAATAAATCCATCTATAGTTGAAATTTTCAGGAAATCTAAGTTTGATAGAACTCTTTAGAACGCCGTTTGGTAGGATCCAATCGGTTAAGCCGTTCAAAAGTTATAAGCGGGTCACATACTTACACACACACACACACACACACCCACACGCACACATACCCGCCCACATATAATTGTCGGGTAACCGGCATAAAACACAATTGTCGGGTTTTCGGGTTGATAGTTATTTCTTATGGTTTTATGATAGCTTTCTATAAATAATTTATCAAAATCCATTTACACACCGCCAATTTTTTTTAAATGAACATTTTTGTTTATCGGGTCTTCCCCTCAAATATTGTAGAGTCGGAAGTGTGTCATCTTGTCCCACCAATCATCATTACTACGGAAGTACAACAAACACACCCTATAAGCTGCGCGCGCATTGGCCTTGATCGAGGGCGACGATGCCAGATCGTGCTTTCAATCCTGATACTACTGTATTCCTATTACTCCAGTCCCTTGGTCGGTTTGCTTTTCACTTGCCGATAAATAACTAGGCATGTCCTTTGAATTACCAATACAATATATTGATTTCAACTATAATTTGATTACTTGCACATTTGAAATCATTATAAATGTTCTTATATTCTACTTAAACAAATAAATATTATTGTCCTGTTGTTAGGTTGATGTAAGTTTCAAATCTCTATTGAAAGAAAATTTTAGTTCATTACATTTCTAGATTTAGAATTATTCTAATTTTTAACTTTAGTAGGCTCGATTTTAGTAATGTTTGTTTTTTTTTTGCAACAAGCGAAATATTTTAATTGCTTTTCTATATTCGTTGTAAATATTTCCTCTAATATTTAATTACAGTAGTAGCTATTATTTTTTTACAATTAATTAAAGATTCCTATGGAAAAAATACGATTAGTTCATTCCTGTTTAGTAAAAAGTGTGGTAAAGTCAGAAAGATAGATTTTTTTGTGCCATGCTTTGTAGTTTTTTGGTATTGCAAATTGGAATAGTTCAGTAAACGTAGTTTTGGTTAGGCTATGATGTGATTAAAAGAAATTAGGCTACGTTATATTTAAACTCGTTTTTATTTCTAACTTATAGTTTACAACTCTGAATAAAGTGGTATTAACGTTTATTTTTTTAGTAAAATTTGTAATATTGCAAAAACGATGTGCTCAAAGCATTTGTCTACTTTATTTACATAAATTGTATAAAACTCTATTGAATTTAAAGTTATGTGCCTTAAATGTGTATCTTACCTCCATGCTACTTTTTGTAAAGTAATGAAATTGTAAAAACGATGTGCTCAAAGCATGTATCTTCTTTATTTACCTAAATTGTATAAAACTTTATTGAATTTAAAGTTATGTGCCTTAAATGTGTATCTTACCTCCATGCTACTGTTTGTAAACGTAATATTAAATTGTTTTCACCAAAACGTAAATATTATTTTGAAAATAGTCGAAAAACTAGAAAAAAAATCTACGACACGCTGCAGGATCGAACCAAGAAAGATTTAGTTGACAGCCAGACGTTCTATCCACTAGACCACAATGATCTACTAGTGGTGGTAGCAATTTTAAGCTCTATAATTTGTTCACTCATTTACAAATAGTATATTATTAAAATATTTAATTTTCAATTTTATACATAATCATATTTAAGTATTCTATTGCATAATTACATAAATATGCGGATTTGTAACACTTCTATTAACAATAATATATTTGTTTTAAGTCTAAAAGTATTTAGCAAGCATTTTCTCTTCGGTCTATGTACAATCAATGACTTTTCCTTCCTTTTGAAATGTTGTAAAAAGAAAAGTAATTATTGTCGATTTTATTGCTTCTCGTCAATCAATTAACATAAAACTTCACCAAAATGTTCCCATTGAGCTAATATACAATCCTGTATAAGTTGAATGTGGTAAGTTTTACGATTTTAATTCATAAATACCAGTTTTTTTGTTAGGCCTACGCCTACTCTTATTCCAAAGCTTACATTAGAAACAATATTTTTTGTTTTGCCATGCTTTGTAGTTGTTGGTGTACTAACGCTTTTTTTTAGTAAAATTTGTAATATTCCAAAAACGATGTGCTCAAAACCTTTCTTCTACTTTATTTACCTAAATTGTATAAAACTCTATTAAATTTGAAGTTATAATGTGCCATAAATGTCTACCTTACCTCCATGCTACTTTTTGTAAACGTAATAAATCGTTTTCACCAAAACGTAAAAATTATTTGAAAAACAAGAAAAAAAATACCATGACACAAGGATCGAACCAAGGAAGATTTGGTCGACAGCCAGACGTTCTATCCATTACACCACATTGATCTATATTACTAGTGTTAGCAATTTTGAGTTCTATAATTTGTTTACTCATTTACAAGTCGTATAATATTTAAATATGTAATTTTCAATTTTTAATAGGATATTTAAGTATTTTAATGCATAATCACTTAAATATGCGGATTTATAACACTTCAATTAACAAGAATACGTTTGTTTTAAGTCTCTAAAAGTATTTAGCAAGAATTTTCTCTTCGGTCTAGGAACAATCATTGACATTGCCTTCGTTTTGAAATATTGTAAAAAGAAAAGTAATTATTGTCGATTTTATTGCTTCTCGTCAATCAATTAACATAAAATTTCACCAAAATGTTCCCATTGAGCTAATATACAATCCTGTATAAGTTGAATGTGGTAATTGTACGATTTTAATTCATAAATACCAGTTTTTTGTTAGGCCTACTCTTATTCCAAAGCTTGCATAACAGCAATCGATTTTCTGTTTTGGCATGCTTTGTAGTTTTTGGTATTGCAATTGTTCAGTTAAAACAAATAATCTAGTTCCGATTTACGAGAACGTATTTTTTGGTTTGTTTCACTTTAAAAGAAATAAACGGTACCAGGAACTGGCACATACTTTCTCACAAATACATTTAAATTACTAAACAGATTCACTGTGACTTGTAGGGTGGGGTAGGAGAGTTTTTTTTATTAAAGTTGGAGATTAACTAATAAATATTATTATTATTATCTAGAGAGAAAACTATTCGATCGATTTCGAAAAAATTTGCACCAAACACGTCAATTAGGTCTTCATAGATGCACGTAAAATGGTTTTGAAATTGTTTTTTAAACAACCCGCTTTATGGCCAAAAAACCCCCCAAAACAGTTATTATTATTATTAGCTAAACGAGAATTTTTAGAAAGATGCGGGTTTCTGTATATGGTAGGGCACATTAAAGGCTACAAATAAGCCAAATTTTATCAAAATCGTTAGAGCCGTTTTTTAATAAAAAAATAATAACTGATTTTTTGGAGTTTTTTTGGCCAAAAAGGGGGTTGTTTTTCAAAATTGTTCAAATCCTTTTTTCGTGCATCTATACAGGCGTACTGGACATGTCTGGTGCAAATTTGGTTCAAATCGATCGAATAGTTTTCTCTCTAGCTTTGTATAATTTTATTAAAGTAGGCGATTAACTAATAAATATTATTATTATTATCTAGAGAGAAAACTATTCGATTGATTTCGAAAAAATTTGCACACAAC
>JAGFPH010004217.1:105900-125417 GCA_018207615.1 Philaenus spumarius
CGTGATTTAGTAACTTTGACTTCCCCCAGACCCCTTTAAAATTTCGAATTTTTTAAACCCTTTCTTAGTGAGCATCTATGGATCTAGAGGAAGCTACATACCAAATATCTTTCCAATCCGTTCGGTAGTTTTGGAGAAATCGTGATTTAGTCACTTTGACCCCTCCCCAAACCCCCTTTAAAATTTTTTGAAACCATTTCTTAGCGAGCATCTATGGCCCTAGAGGAAGCTACATAACAAATTTCATTGCAATCCGTTTGGTAGGTTTTGAGAAATCGTGATTTAGTAACTTTGACCCCTAAAAACCCCCCTAAAATTTCGAATTTTCGGAAACCCTTTCTTTGTGCTCGTCTAGGGCCTATAAAGAGTATTAGAGCCAAATTTCATGTTTGTAGGCATCGTGGTTTTGGAGAAACTGTGGAGAGTCAATGAGTCAATGGCATTTGGCTTTTATAAGTACAGATTATATATCTAAATATAGATAAAAATGTTATCTTTTAATTGATTTTTGTTTCGTAATGATAGATCAAACGATTACAAGTACTAATACAGTATTATAATGAAGAAATTAATAATGGAATATGTTTATATGTTATACGAAGATGTACGAATGTTGCTGAAGTTAAATGACAGGAGTATCTCTTCTTTAAATTTGTATAAATGAATATTTTGATGATAAATGTTGTATTTATATACAGTTTATAACCTCAAAGCAAATATTATAGGTAACGTATTATAGCATACATTATGTCTATAACTCATATTGAAAAAAATCAACTTCGTAAGAAATTGTAATGATTGAAGTTGTAAACATAACCCCAAAGTATAATCTGTACTGGGTTTGTTTAAGTGTTAAGTGTGTGATGGGTGAAGTCAGCTGTTATATTATATGTTACTCACGTACGTACTCTCGCTTTTATAGGAGTTGATGATATCTAATATACACTATAGTAAACCAAGTAAACAAGCTAATGAAATAACTTTCACATGGCTTACTTCCTCTCCCTGCAACACACTGAACTAGAAAATCTTTTTTAACTACGACAGTGCACACTAGCCACGTAAAACAGCTTACATTAAAACATTTGCATTTGCTCCATTTTCTTGCCCGTTGTGGTTTTTAAATGCCAAAGTTTTAGAAAAAATAATCCCACCCAAATCGGTTTGTATTTTGAGCCTCGTTTTACAAAATCCTTTAACCCTAGGAAGTCACATTTATCTATACTGGTATTAACCATTTTGCTAACTAGCGCACATTATCATTTAAAAAGTTTTATAAAATGTATCTCATTCGAATCAAGTCTACACTAGTATGTATTTTATTGTTCGTGAAAGTACAGAGAACTTTAGATTTTAAGAGTTTGATTTAGTGTTCTTACTTTCCAAATGGAAATTTTCAAAAAATCGACAAAATGTAGCAAAACTTATTCTTTACTTAAAACCAGAAAAAAGTTTTCACTTTCCTAAAAATATTTCTTTAGAGAAACATAGTAAACGTTAGAACATTTCCAACCAACCAACCTTTACATATTCAAACAATGTTCATGTATTTTTTTAAAACATTTTACAACCCCTTTAAAAATTTAATAAATTTGTTACAATATTTTGGGTTTATTGGGACGTTTTTGATTTCTACTAAAATTAAAATTTGTTTTTCCGTGAGTATAAAAGACAAAATATTTGTACAAAAATGCTTCAAATGAAGCGAATTTGTTCTAAATACATGAACATATGATACAAAAACAGTTTAGTTAATTTAGAAAAAAATACTCTAATCAGATTCAAACGCGTGGCTCTTGGAGATAAGATGATTAGGAAACTTAAATGTAGATTAACTCAGATCGGTAAATCAGACTATTCAATACTCATATCATTTTGAAGAAAATTTCGATAGTTGTATTAGTATACGATGGTAATAATCGATAGTAATTGAAAAACTGTCGACTACCGTCAAAAATGTATGTAAAGGAAGAAGAAGCGTATGCAGTGATTTGATTGAATTATTTCTTAAACGAATTTAACCCAATCAAATCTCCAATTTCCCTGTTGTCTGTAGATGGAGGGACATTTTAGCGTGATTGTTTTGCGTTATAGTGTAATAAACCATATTACAAATTAACATTTAGAATTCTTGGGTATAAATACGCCAGATTCAGTGTTCAGAAGCCGTGATGTGAATGGTAGACTAAATGTTAAACAAAGCTGTATCATAATTGCCTACGTAGCGCCGTAGCTGGCTGAGCATTATCTTTGGATAATCTTGGGTCTGCTGTTAGTGGCTTCCATCTTGGATTTTTATCCCATAAGAGCAATGTTAAATTTCAAACCATTTATTTCGTTTACTTTTTATCATACATTTTTTGCAAGGTCTCATTTTAAGGCTCTTCTTTACCTTAAAGAAAAACTCCTGAGTGTACAGTATGATTTCAATGCAAAAGGCCTGACTCAAGCCGCAAAATCGTTGACACATGCATTCGTAATACCGTGTTTCGGATTCTATTTATAAATTAATAATCTGGGAAACTACTTTAAGTTACAAAGAAGGCTTTATACTTTTTACGTGTTAGCTTAAAATATGGAAATTTTTGCTTAAAACTCCCAAAAATGCGTTAAAAATCATCGATTTTTACTCAGTGAAACTGTTGATTAAAAGTAGTTGCCGACGATTTCTTTCAATTATGAGATATAAGACAAAAGCACAAAGCCTTTAAGAACAATTTAAGATGTTTCACAAATATTTAGGTTGAAAAACGGCGTCCGAAACACGGTAGTACGAAGTGCACATTTTTGCTGTTTTACGCAAGGTATAGAAGACCCTTTATTATTACAACACCATGTAAAATAAACGGTACCAGGAACTGGCACATACTTTCTCACAAACATATTTAAATTATTAAACGTCACGGTTACTTGTAGGGTGGGGTAGGAGAGGTGATTTTGTATTAAAGTTGTTTTCCCATAAAAATCCATAAAATAACGGAAAAACTAACTTTTTTCAAAAACGGCTCGAACGATTTTGATTAAAATTTTACAGTTTATAGTACTACAGGTCCCTAATAAACTATAAAATTTTAATCAAAATCGTTAGAGCCGTTTTTGAGAAAAGTTGATTTTTTCGTTATTTTAAGGGTTTTTATGGGAAAATTACCCTTAAAAATAAAAAAATTACAAAAATGAAAAAAATGCCTGGAGATACCGTGGATTAGTACCTCCTTACCAAATTTCATCAAAATCGGACTACTGGTTTAGGCTCTAGGTCTGATAACATCCACAACTCGAAAATTTTGACGAATACAATACTTTCTCCATATACTATGGTATAGGGGGAGAAAGTAAAATCCTCTCGAGGTTGGCTGTTTCAGATGGGTTAGTAAAAACGTTCTAGGGTAAAATTAATCTCAAAAAATTGGTATAAATATGGTTTAACCTAAAACCAAACACCCAAAAAGTGCCCTTGTAAATAAAATAT
Source organism: Philaenus spumarius (assembly GCA_018207615.1). Taxonomy (NCBI): domain Eukaryota; kingdom Metazoa; phylum Arthropoda; class Insecta; order Hemiptera; family Aphrophoridae; genus Philaenus; species Philaenus spumarius. The sequence goes on from JAGFPH010004217.1 coordinate 109,370, forward strand.
AACGATGAATTAAAAATTACATTTCATAATTGTTTGTTTGATTAAAATTACAAAATTTTCTTTCTTCAAATCAAACCGCACGGCAATCGGTCCTGTAAACTAAACCAAAAGTACCTTGGTAAACTAAACCCTCGCGGTGAAGCAAACGCAGATTCCTACTTATGAAATAAAGGTGACAATCATGGGAAGTATATAAAAAAAATTTATTTATTGTAAAGTGGCTGTTACCCCCACCCCCCCAACCAGTTCACCCATTAGACGTAAATATTTAAATTGAGTGTGTTATCATTTATTTTATTCCATATAAAACACTTCAAATGAATAAGTGCCAAATTTTCAGTTCTCTAGCTTTAAGGAAAGTATAACAATCAACATTTTGTGTAGGGGCTGTTGTTATTACATTTTCACCCCTTAGCTGCACTTGACAAAATTTAAATATATGATACTTGTTCTACGTATTTTGTAAGAAGTAAATGTACAAGGTTTTAGCTTACTAACTTTTAGGAAAATATAAAAATGAATTTTTATTGTTTTAGGGGTTGTTATTACATTTTCACATCTTAGCAGTACGCGAAAAATGCAAATCTAGTTTACTTTTTCTATGTATCTTGTAAGAAGTAAATGTACAAGTTTTTAGCTTACTAACTTTTAGGAAAATATAAAAATGAATCTTTATGTTTTAGGGGTTGTTATTACATTTTCACCTCTTAGCAGTACGCGAAAAAATGCAAAACTAGTTTACTTTTTCTATGTATTTTGTAAGAAATAAATGTACAAGATTTCAGAGCTCTACCTTTAAGGAAAGTATAACAATTTATTTTTTATTGTTTTAGGGGGTTGTTATCACATTTTCACCCCTTAGCAGCACGCGAAAAAATGCAAATCTAGTTTACTTTTTCTATGTATCTTGTAAGAAGTAAATGTACAAGTTTTTAGCTTACTAACTTTTAGGAAAATATAAAAATTAATTTTTATTGTTTTAGGGGTTGTTATCACATTTTTACCCCTTAGCAGCACGTGAAAAAATGCAAATCTAGTTTACTTTTTCTATGTATCTTGTAAGAAATAAATGTACAGGATTTGAGCTCACTAACTTTTAGGAAAATATAACAATTAATTCATATTGTTTTAAGGGTTGTAATCACATTTTCACCCCTTAGCAGCACGCGAAAAAATACAAATCTAGTTTAATTTTTCTATGTATCTTGTAAGAAATAAATATACAATATTTCAGCGCTCTGTCTTTAAGGAAAGTATAACAATTAATATTTATTGTTTTAGGGGTTGTATTTACATTCACTTTCCATGTACGCAGACGTACTTAAAGATTGTCGCCCAAGTTTCCTTCGGTTCTGAATTTAGTAAAACCTTAATGTAAAATGTAATTAATGTAACTTAACTCGATTAACCGGGGAAACTGCGTTCAGTGTAAATGAATCAAAACAGAAAACACAGTGAATTCTTTAGTTAGTCAAGCACATATCTTATTCCCTACACTCTACTCTTATTGGAGCACCAAGACACTGAGCCGCTGCATACTTAGTAGATGAGTCGCTTTGCAGGGATGGGTCGATACTCATAATCCCGATGATTATTCCGGATTTACATTCCGAGTGTATTCCATCTGTGCGATTCAGTTTTGCAAGACTACTCGTGTTCGGTTCTGATGAAATAAAAGGGGTTTCTCATAATTTTTGGTAAACAATACGAAGTTTGAAAATACCGTGTCGGACACGCGTCAAAGTAGGATTCCAAAATTCTGTTAGGTTTTCGAAATTGAACGAAAATTACGATTGACCAAAACACAAGCGTGACTACACAGAAACAAAGGGTATACTCGATACGTTTGAAATAGTCCCCTGCTTTTCAAACCATTTTCCATAGAATTTGCCAACTCGCGAATACAAAAATCTAAATTTCTTTGCAGCACTCCTCTTATTAGCCCAGTATATAGAGGATCCAAAAAGTGGTTCAGCTTACATTAATCGAGGGAAAAGATTTTTTTCTAGGATCGTTTGGTATGGTATGGGTATGCCAAATCTAAGTTTGTGACCTCGAAAGTGGGGGAGACAACTTTTGGGGCCGAAAAACCTTGAAACTGTTGGACTTTTCCCAGTTTTTCGCTTATAACTCGAAAACGGTCCATATTTTGTAAACAGCCATCCTATAGTACATTAAAAAAGACAAAATTTCGCGTCTATTAAAAAAACAAAATGCAAAATTAGTCCAGTAGTTTGAGTTTTATGGGAATCCAAAACAGCAAATTGTTCCAACTTTTCCAAAAACTGTGTTTTACTCATTTTCAATGTATATTGTAACTTTCCTACATCAAATTTTATTACTCCCTATAAGTTGTAGGCATCCTTAAGTTTAAAAAGCACCATTTTTTTCAAATTGGGCCAATTTGGAAATTTTTCCGATGCACAAAGCAAAATTGGGGAAACCTTAAAATCACACTATCGGGTTTTCGCTCTTTTTCGATGTCTATGAGCCTGGAATCAATTCTGACTTCATTCTGAGGCTTAAGTATGTCATCCGAATGCATCTGGAAATTGTTTTAAGGAATTTTGTGAAAATGTTAAAAATTTGCTTAATTTAAACCCCCCTATATACTTGGCTATCTATGGTTTAAACGAGCTCTTGATTTGTGGCCAACATGTTGCCCCTTTCTAGATTGTAGGAAAAGACAGAAGTCACACGGAACCCGGCCAGGACAGTAAGGAGGGTAGGGAACAGTGGAAATGAACTTTTAGCCGAAAAATAGTTGTAAAATAATTAGACCGCGCCGTTGAACAGCTGACATGAGTTCAGCGAATTTCAAAAATTAAGTTTATTTGTTTTACGGTTTCATCCAACTATCTTAAAAATTGGTTTAATCAAGAAGGCGCTGAATTGCTACCCGCGTGATAAAGTATATTTGCAAAATTTGGTTGCACCTCAGCCTCCAGCCCCGGCTAACGCAGTGCTTCGCTTCGCTCGCAACGGACAGTCGGTTCGGAAGCTGCCTCTACGGTAAAAAAAACCCCACGAGGGTTTTAACCTGGTACTTTCATGGTATTTCAAGTTTTGATCGATTTTTGGGGAACCAGATGGACTATAAGGTCGTGTAAATAAACAACATGTGCAGAACAATCTCCTATATAAATTGTTTGGATAAAACCATAACAGCTTCATTATAGTACGAACATTTTCAAAAAATATTTACTAAAGGTAAAAAAATGTGCTTCTGGTTGTCGGATTTTGTTGGGTATCGAACTAAACTCGATTCCACGTTCACCGTGCAGTACAGATCTTACGCGAGAATAGACATGCTACTACCAATTCAAGGAACATCGCGTTTATTGTCATGTGGGTTGCTTTAGCTGTACGGGCAGTGCATGGGAGTTGATGATTTTTAGTTGGCTAGTACCGCTGAGACTGTCGTATGAATAACATGGCTTATAGGCGCTCTGTACTGCACGGTGAACGTGGAATCCAGTGTATTCCGAGCGGTTTGGAGCGGTTTGCGACGGAAATTAGCCAGTCGCAAGGCGCTAATTAGACTTGCTAATTAATTAGAACCACATAAAATTAAAAGTTAACGAATTTAAATTTTAAATACGGCATGAGAATCAGACAATTAAAGCGTAAATAAAAGAAAGAATACGTTTTTGATGATATATGAATAGTTTCAGAGTTATTAAAGAAATTAGTTAAACGTTTTATCAATCAGAATAATAACAGACAGAAGCGATATGAATTGTACTAAGTTAAATCTACAAGATGGGACAAGAAAATTTCTGTCGAAAACGGCAAGAGTTTGTCAGCGTCTACTTGTTGCTAGGCAGATCTAAAACCATGTTAAATTTTGATAATTATAAATGTTGTATATTAATTTAGTTAATTAAAAAGAGGGGAAAAAGACAAATAAAACAGTATAAAAAGTTATTTAATAGAGTAATTTATTTAGGAGTTATAGTACAAAAGGTGAGACCAAAAAATGAAAAATTGTGTCGAATAAATTCAAAAAACTAATTAGGCCTAATAGAGACCTAATAAGGCCTATAAAGAAATAGCCAAAATTCGTTTCAAAATAAAAATAACTTATTAACAAAAAAGGGATTTAAAGTCATTCTTTTGCCTAAAAAGGCCTATAACTTCATAAATAAAGTTAAATTCGGATAATGGAAAAGGGGGAAAAATAAAAAAGTAAAAACAAAAGGTAAAGAGGTAAGACGAGTAAAAAGTAGGTGAAAGGAGGGAGAGGGTGGTGCGTGGCCGTGGGTACAAAATTTGGACCAAATCGAACGTAAAATGCGGCCGTTGGATTACGAACACGTATATTCATATATAACGGGTTAATAAGTCCACCCGTGCGCAAAATAAGTTACCCAGGCGCCATTTTGAAACGGTTAAAGTAAAGTAAAACTTTAAGTACAAAAAATGTTTGTTTTTAAAAGACCTTTTCAATGATATGTGCTTCACGGCTAACGTTACTATTTTGAGTTTTAATATGTTTTTTTTTTAAATTGTATGTATTTTTAAAATTAGACAATTTTTTAGTAAGAAAATTAAGCACACTTTTGGAAAGGGTATCTTCTTATGGATCTAGGATACAAGTTTGGTTTATGTAGGCTATGTTATGTGGTAACAATAAAACTAACTGAAAAACACTATTTTTTGGACGTTTTGGAACACCCTGTACATACGTAGTAAGATAAGTTGAAACTTTTTTTTCCAAAATGATCAGTGAACAGAGACCTTTAAAATAAGGTATCACTCGACCTACCTTTATATTTGAAAATTTGCCAAGAACGACCCTCCCTCCCAAAAAAAGCACTTTTGGGGCATTTCTACTGAATTCTCTAGGATCGAAATAGGGGAGTTTAAGCTAAAACGAAGGCTGTAGCTCGTCTGGTTCAATAGCTATACATTGCGCACGCGTGGTAGGATTCACTCTGTATGTACAGTTTTTAATGACACCCAAAACGTGTCCTGGGGACCGTGATCGGTGCTCATTGACCATTCCCAACCTTGGGTGTCATCATAAGAATTACTGCAATAGCTCGTCTTTCCTTTGGAAATTCGCTAATATCAATGTATTGTTAGAAAACAATTATTCAACCACCCGGCTGAACCGCTGACGTGAGTTGAGCAAATTTCCAAAACTAAGTTTATAGGCCTATGTTTTAGGGTTTCAAAAAACAATTTGGGAAATAGGTCTATTCACGACGGTGCTGAATAGCTGCAAAATGGTTCGCACGCCATTCTATATATTGGGAGTATCTTCAATACACAAAGCATTGCGTGCTTCGCACGCCAACCCCCCGTATTGAGAGTATCTTCAATACACAATGCATTGCGTGCTTCGCACGCCAACCCCACGGTAGAATCCACCACATGGCTTAGAACCGGGTACTTCTATGTAGTATTTTACGTTTTGATCGATTTCGGGGGAACCAAGCGAGCTATAAGGTCGCGTAAAAAAAAACAAACTGTACAGAATAACATCCTACATTTATATTTGTAGACCAATAACAAATTCATTCTTGTAGGAAAAATCTAAAAAAATAGTTACTTCAGAAAAACGATCTTCCGATTGTTGGATTTTTTGGCTATCAAATTTGAACCAAATCGGACTTGAAATGCGGACGCTAGAGTGCGGAACACACATTTATAAGTATGATTTTAATGACACCCCAAAACGTGGTCTGGGGACCATGATCGGTGCTCACTTGCTACTCCCGACCTTGGGTCTTACCACAAGGGCCACTGCAATAGTTAATTTTTAATATGGAAATTCGCTAATTATCAGCTGGTGTAGGGTTTCAAACGACAAATGTTTCCTTTAATTAAATATTAGATCGAAATGTGTGTATACATTTCTTTGAGACACTCTCTATACGTGTTAGAGGTAATGAATGCATAATTCAGAATAAAAACCAAGATCATGTCTGTAATAAATACTCGTAATGTAAAGGTTTGTTAAACATGAATGCTTCCATTGTCATGTTGTTAGTGTTGCATGTAAACTTGGGCTGTTTCCAACTGCAACTGTGTATTTATTCAATATAAGTACTGAACTGTGCTGTGCGACACACTTAACTTTACTGGTAAATAGAAGTTATGTATCACATGTTTAAACAATGCAGAGAATGTTGTTTAAATTGTCCAACGTAAAGCTGGAATAGTTATTGTATCCACTCGAGTCAACAGTTAGTTGTGTGTTATTGTTGTTTATAAAATGAAACATTTGATTCAAGTTCAGTGAATAATAACCTTAGCCCAGTCGGTATAGGTTAAAACTACCAGTAATTTACAATACGGCTGATTTTTTTATAAGTACCTTAAAGTATGTAGGCCTAGATTAACATAAAAAAGTTTACCAGTCTATCGATTTCCCAAAGTCGAAAAAAATGGATTATAATTTTTTTTCGATTATCCTTAATATTTCGAGCTGGGATGAAGATAGAGAAAAATAAAAAATACCACCGTGTAGGGGAGTTATTTTTCAATTTAAATCGGCTCCAGTTTCGTCAATTTTTGGAATATCAACATAAAATTTGTTTTACAAGTTGAATACACCAGTATAAATATTCTTAGTAAGTATGAACGATTTTTGTCATGTTATTTTAAAATACGAGGCGCTTCAAAATAGTGTTCTGTTTAACCTATCTCGTTTTAACTATAACACTTTTGGATTCAACGACTCCATTTTCGACATTTTTTAGCATATCGATTTAAAAATTGGTACAGAAGTTATAAACACAATTGTTTTTTGCTATACTTATTTTAAAAATATATTTAAAAAATTGACTAATCTGCAGCCGATCAACTCAAGCGTTTTGATGAAAAATCTAAAAAGGCCTAAAATTATACTTTTTTAAGTTACTTGTGCTTTTAAAAGTAAATAATAAAAAAAGGTTTATACTCTTTGATCTTGTTTTAATCTATATGTTCAACTTGTAAAACAAATTTTATGTTGATTTTCCAAAAATTTACGAAACTGGAGCCGATTGAAATTAGTTCGTGGGTCCGGTACTCCTAAAATCGAGAAACCCATTGATAAGTCAAATGGCTCTAGATCGAGTCATTTTCAAGATAACAAGCTGAGACTTACCATACATGTTTAAAATATATATTTTAACTCCTATTTCAAGTTTCAATTCGATATATTAAAATTCAGCGAATTTAGAATGAGCCAACTCTTCATATATGAATGAGAGTTAAACTTTTAGTGATTTCCCCTGCTGCAAAATACATACCTGCATTATCGAATTTTTTCCAGACAAACCATTGCTCGGAGGAAAGAAGTACATATGGCCTTTTTTATTGAAAAATACTTCTCCTACACGGTGGTATTTTTTATTTTTCTCTATCTTCACCCCAGCTCCAAATATTAAGGATAATCGAACAAAAATGATAATCGATTTTTTTTTCGATTTTGGGAAATCGATAGACTGGTAAACTTTTTTTATGTTAATCTATATACTTTAATGTACGTATAAAAAAAATCAGCCTAGTAATTCTGTGAACAGTAGATCTCGCTCGTTGCAATAACAAATGTGGTTTTGAGCTTAGATTAAAAATACTGTGCCAGTAAGGAAGTAAGTACAAGGTTTAGATAGTGAAACATTATTTTGCAATTCCCACGATTTTCAGTTCTCGTTTTTTTTCTTGACCTTCAATTGCTAAAGATTTTCTTTTAGAGGCATTGTTTCATTTAGGTTTATTTAGGTTGCGTAAGATAGGTAAAAATATCGCGTTATAGAGGGACAACATGTAATTAAATATTTACCTATTTAAATAACTAAAACTTAACAATGTATTTACAGATCCATAACTTCCATATCATATATCATATTCCAATATTAGAAATAATGAAACAAACGATGTTAAAACGTCGTGATAGTGATCTCAACCCATGTACCAACACTTTCCACGGTGTAAAACGGTCATTTTTTGTAAGTCCTTTATCGCCGAGAGGTTTCATTTGTTTCATCTCATTTTGTAATTCAAGTAAAGCTAGGTCAAATACATTTATGAAATTTACAATGATAACTTACAAGTATGCAGTTTAATTCTTTGATTTATTCTCTACACTTTTTTATTATTATATGTCGTTTTTGGGTAAAATATATATTCCTAAATTACTATTCAAATCAGGCCTAGTTTTGTTAGCAGTCTTGTAGTAGGAACATAAAAACTGGTGTTTTCAAAATAAGAAATTTGAAATTGATTACTATTTTTATACAATTCTATTTAGAACTAAATTACGAAACCTTTTTACATTTATGAAAAAAATTACAATAATTTTTACTACTTTTTATGTAGGCCTAAAGTTGAACTTTTCCTTTCGTTACTGAACATGCTTGTTTCTTGAGCTAATAACTTTGTTCATTTTACTTCAATCATTTTCTTACTTTCATATATGATTGCTTTGAACCTTTATCTGCAAAAAAGCTATGGAACACTTTTGAATTGGTTTAGAATTAACGTATAAAAACATGGTTGAAATACAAAAACTTGGACGATTTTTAACAAATTTAACAAAGTTTACGGCCATTTTGTGAGCTTAGCGTTAGAGATACGGAAAAAAATCAAGAATACAATTTTGTTGAAAACCAATTTTGCTACTAGCAAAATGTTATTATTTTTTAAATTCGACTTACGGTTAAGCCACAAACTGGCTTTCTGGCTTTTGTAAAAACTTACTCTGAAAGAAAGAGTCCGGCCGTCATTTTTATTTTATTTAATGGGTTAAAAATGAAAAATTGAAAAAACCGTATATATACATGGCTCGGCCTAGGAATAAGGAACATTCATGCAAAAAATCATTAAAACAAGGTCAAGGCACTGTTTGGCCTTAACCGTCAGACTGACACACAGACATATAGACAGACGAAATGCCGAACGGTCGAGTTAAAACGGAGACCTCGCTTCGCTCGGTCAATAGTTTGTCCACGGCAACTGAACCGCTGACGTGAGTTGAGAAAATTTTCAAAATGAGCTTTATACGTTTTAAGGTTTTAATAAACTATTTGGGAAATTGGTCTACTCACGAATGCGCTAAATATCTGCCAATGTGTACGAAATACCAGGTGTTCGGAAAGTCTGGAAACGGTTTAATATTACGTATTTAAAGGTAGATGTGATTGAGAAACCTACTCTATTTATAATTACTATTTTATTAAGATTTCAAAAAAAATATACGCCATCTTGGATCCGCCATTTTGAATGTAACTTTTTTTACTTTCCTTACCCTATACTAGGTAAGGTAAGTATTGCGATCGACCCAAAAATTCGATGTCGAGTTTTCATAATATCTTTACGTTTCAAGGCCCCCTGAGTCCAAAAAATGCATTTTTGGCAATTGGTCTGTCTGTGTGTCTGTGTGTCTGTGTGTGTGTGTGTGTGTGTGTGTCCGGAGTGCACAGGGCAAACGGCTGGACGGATCGAACTGAAATTTACAGGATATCTTCAAACATGTAAACAATTAAACCCATGTAAATTTGAACCAAATCGGAGGTGGTGTCTTACCGTGGGAGCAGTTTTTAGCACATTTTTGGTATTTACTCCAAATTCCCTCTAACGATTTTGATTAAACTTTGCTAACATACTCTACTCCGACCCCCTTAACACCCTATGTACGCGAAAGACCGTTAAAAATTCGTTGAAAAAAGTTATTACAAAAACCAAGTTATTTTGTTTTTATCTCTGAAATGGCTGGTCCTATCGACTTGAAAATGGCCTCATTCGATTCAGCGTCCAAAATAATGTCAAAAACGATACCCCACTCAACTTTTTCCATTTTTTTCAAAAATTGCCCCCAAAAAGGGCGTTTTTGGGGGTAAAAATGTCTTTTTTTAAACTAGCCGTATTTGGTATCACATTTTACTTTTTGTAAGGTTAGAAATCGATTGAGACCAAAATCAGGTCCGTGGGATTAACCGTTTTGAAGTTAGTATCGCTTTCTTCGAAACGGATACTCCTATTAACTCGAAAATGGTATCATCAATCTCTCGCTCGAGAAATTTGATAATTGATACAGCATCTATTTTGGTAAGGAAAGTTGTGTGATGTGCACACCAGATGTTTTAAATTGGAAGGTGGTCATGTGATACATCATTTCGATGTAGATTGTTAAGAGAAAACCAACGGTGAAATTTGCACATCCACATCTTTACCCGATTAAAAATGACTGCCAAAAAACATCGAAGTCGTGATTTTGCCCCATTTTGCTGTACTATTATTTTTTAAAATATTTATTATTATTCTTTTTGGATTTAGAATTAAATAAGCTTTCAAACGATATGCCACTCAACGATATTTGGTTGATCCACTCGAAATCAATTTTAAAAAAATCAAAATGGCGGTAACTCAAAAATTTTAAATACTCCCAAATATCCCAAAGTATTTTTACATAGAGTAGGTTACTCAATCACATCCACCTTTAAATTTTCCTTATATACGTAATATTAAACCGTTTCCAGACTTTCCAAACATCTGGTATATTAATCAAATTTGTTTGCACCTCGGCCACCTGCCCCGAGGTTTGCACCTTGACCTAGCTCCTTCACTCTCTGCGGACAAACTTGCTTTTTATGGTACGTTTGTGGTACTTCTATGGCATTATTGGGGAACGAGGCAGATTGTATGGAATACAAAATATGCCTAACAATCTCCTAAATAAATTTATTTAGATAAAACACAAAAAAAGTTTCATTTTAGTACGAAAAATTAAAAAAAAGCATGTTTCCGGTTGTTGTATTTTTTGGCTAACGAACTCATCCGAGGGACCTAGAAAACTAATTTTAGTACCAAATCAGACGTAAAATGTGTCCGTTTGAGTGCGAACACATATACATAATTTTTAGTAATACCCCAAAACGTGTTCGATGACTGTGATCGGTGCTCATTTACCAATCCCGACCTTAAATCTCACCGTAAGAGTCATTACCAAACCCATGTTTAGTGTGCAAGTTCGCTAATGATGAATGCAAACTTTTGTGTTACAAAAACGTATCATAATGTTATACAAATTTAGACAAATTTCTAATTTCTAATACCAGTTAAATTTGTCATTGGTTAAAAAAGAAAGGTAGTTTAATTTGTATACTTAATTAACATGTATGTATGGATTATTGGTAGTAAAAAGTGGTAAAATCTATACTAATATTATAAAGAGGAAAAATTTGTTTGTTTGTTTTTTTGTTTGTTTGTGTAGGGGGAAGTCTCTGGAACTACTGAACCGATTGAAAAAATAATTTCAATAATAAATAAACGGTATCAGTTAACTGACACAAACTTTCTCCCAACTTACTGTAGTCAAAATAATATTGTTTTTAATAATTTTATTTACTACTTTTTAGAACAAAACAAAAAAATAATATTCTACCTACGTCAATCGTATAAAAAAGTTATTGTCCCAGGCGGGATTCGATCGCACGACCTTTGAATTACTGGCCGTCCTCGCTACCGTTGTGCTACCCCGTACGGCCGTCGCCGTGATGCTAGATTGACAACATTAACTTGTTTATTTTTTTAACATTTCAGCATAGTTATGAAACGCCGAAGTTTTGATAAAAGCGGGTGGTGTCATTTTGTTTGGCATCTTAAGCACTATAAATACTGAATATTTGATCAAAATCGTTAGAGCCGTTTTTGAGAAATTTGCATTTTTGTCGTTTTTTATTGGTTTTTAGGGGTAAATTACAATTAAAAATTAAAAATTCAAAAAAATGAAAAAAACGCCTGGAGATATTAGGGTTTAGTACCTACATACCAAATTTCATGAAAATCGGACCAATAGTGTCCCCTCTGGTCGTGTATACATACTGACACACTGACAGACAGACACCACGTTAAAAACACTTTTTTGAGTTCAGGGAGCACCAAAACAAAAAATTCCACTAAAAATATTTTTAGGTTCAGGGAGCACCAACACAGATAATTGCACTAAACAATTTTTTGGGGTTCTGGGAGCACCAAAACAGATAATTCAACTGAAAATTCAAATTCGAACATTTTTACGAAAACAATACTTTCTCCATATACTACGTATAGGGTGGAGAAAGTAAAAGCTACACTATCCCTGAGTAACATAGGCTGTAATTCATTTTGATAAAAACCTTTGTTTATTTCAATATTTGAAAATGTAGTTGGAATAAAATCTTAGGTTAGGCCTAGACTAATGAATCATCACATGTATTTACATTTATTATCATAACAACCAATTGAATAAAATATTTCCATTAACAGCTGATTTCAAACTGTCAAGCAATTATTTAAATTTTTTAAATTTTAGGTTATGTTTTTATTAAGGGTCTTCTATACCTTGCGTAAAACAGCAAAAATATGCACTTCGTACTACCGTGTTTCGGACGCCGTTTTGCAACCTAAAAAGTTGTGAAACATCTTAAATTGTTCTTAAAGGCTTTGTGCTTTTGTCTTATATCTTATAATTGAAAGAAATCGTCAGCAACTCCTTTTAATCAACAGTTTAAATGAGTAAAAATCGATTATTTTCAACGCATTTTTTGAGAGTTTTAAGCTATAATTTCCATATTTTAAGATAACACATAAATAATATAAAACCTTCTTTATAACTTAAAGTAGTTTCCCAGATTATTAATTTATAAATAGAATCCGAAACACGGTATTACGAATGCACTTTCAACGATTTTGCGGCTTAAGTCAGGCCTTTTGCATTGAAATCATACTGTACACTCGGGAGTTTTCTTCAAGGTAAAGAAGAGCCTTAAAGTGTAGCCTTGCTGGTTCTTTTAACCTTTATTATAACTGTTGTTAGAAAATGTACGAAATAATTTTATTTGAACATTTAACTTTATTTTTACCACCTTAGATTCGGGGTTATTATTAATAATATTTATTATAAAGAGGTAAAATTTTGTTTGTTTGTTTGTTTGTATGTAGGGGGTAATTTCTGGAACTACTGAACCGATTGAAAAAATAGTTTTACTAATAAAAAGCTACACTATTATTGAGTTACATAGGCTAGAATTAATTTTGATTAAAGGGTTAAAACAATTAATATAAATTATTACACTTTCCTTAAGGCTAGAGAGCTGAAATTTTGTACATTAATTTCTTACAAGATACATAGTAAAAGTAAACTGATTTGCATTTTGTCACGTGCTGCTAAGGGGTGAAAATGTGATACAACCACTAAAACAATTAAAATTAATTGTTATATTTTCCTGAAAGTTAGTGAACTGAAAATTTGTACATTTATTTCTTACACATACATAAAAAGTATCATGGATTGACATTTTGTCGTGTGCTGCTAAGGGTTGAAAATGTAGTAAAAAAGTTGATTATTATATCTTATCTTGTAAAGCAAGAGATAAGATGGATCTGGAATCTCCGTCTAAGGATTTTTGATTTTATATGGGGCTTTTGGCCACGAGAAATCGATTGGAAATGGTCACCAGTCTGGGAAAATTCGTTTTCTACGTCTTTTTATTAAACTAAAAAGTGAAATTTGTCCATTTTAAACAATACAAAGCACAGCTGATGCAAATGTTTTCAATGTCATTACAATAATCATCTGTTTTGTTTTAAACGAAGCACAGCTGATGCAAATGTTTTCAATGCCATTACAATAATCATCTGTTTTCTTTTAAACTGTATTTTATTAGAGGTAAGCCTAATGTTGTATCTATTTATAGTTACCATGGCAACGAATACTTCTGCTAAATAAACATACCCTTTATTTAGTTGTTTAATGTTATAGGCCTAACCTAAACGATGTTCACGGAAATTTGCAATAATAGTTATTGACGTGAGCGAAATAGGCCCTGCTTATAATCGAGCTTTAGCTCGGTCTCCTGGTACTTTTGCTTAAAGCTAGAGATAAACTCTTAATAAATTAAGGAATTTAAAAATAAGAAATTACTATATTACATCCTAATTAAAATGAATAAGACATATTAGAATTTAATAGTGGGGCCTATTTATATAAAATAACCCGTTTGCTTTTGCTTCGACGCTAGTCACTGCGGGGGTTGGTGAGCGAAGCTAGCAGGGGGCTGAGCCCTCTAGAATTGTATATAGATGGACAGGAGAAATAACATAAAGTGTAAATTATACCCAAAACACAATCTGTATTCGTTCTGGAGATGATCGTGTTACTGTATTTAAAAAAGTCGTACAGACGAAACATGTAATTTATAAAAAAACAATTAAAAAAATGTTTATTAAATTATAAAACTTTTCGTAACTGACTCAAAATACAATGTGTATAATATGTTGATTAATTTTATTTTCCATAATTTCAACTTGTTAGACCCTATATTTCGATTAACGTTGTTTTATATTTTTATTTCTGAAATTGAGACTGAATAAGAAAGTGAATCTATTTGGGAAACAAACAGCTAGGCTATTATGAAAGTAATCTACTCAAGCACAACCCAACGTAATGGAGACATATATTTCCGTCAGTTATCGCTGTATTACAACTAAAATCTATGTAATAACTCAGACATAATATAGTGGCATAACAATGGAAAACTTTTGCCTTTACAACTTGGGAATCCTATCTCCTTCAAAACGTGCTTAAACTCGAAATAAATATTTCGATAAAAACATCCTCGTATTGTTAGAAGTTGGCACGGATCCTGCTATAGTAGATTTGTACAGATAACAAGTCGGTTTCTGTTCTATACAATTTAATAGGCTATAAAGATTGAAATTGCTTTTGCTATTGCTTTTATACTTAGGATTTAAATCTCTCTAAATTCAAAACATCAATTCTTTTGAAACATCAGTTTAGCTGGACATAAATGCCTGCCATAAACAACTAAAATCTACACCACAAATGATTAAATCTTGGTTACAATTTTGGTAGCAATTTGGAAATATAATTACGGCTGTGCCCCCAAGAGAGTTAGATTGCTTAGAGAGAGAGAACACTTTATAGCCGTGTGATTTAATCTATACTACTATTATAATAATTCTACCACGCAGCTGGACCGCTGACGTGAGTTTAGCAAATTTCCAAAATTAAGTTTATAGGCCTATGTTTTAGGGTTTCAACCAACAATTTGGGAAATAGGTCTACTCACGAAGGCGTTGAACAGCTGTCTGTGTGTACGCAATATATTAGTAGAATTTGTTAGCGAGTAGTGGCCTCGCGAGTTTGCACCACTTCGAACCGGGTAATTTTATGGTGTTTTACGTTTTGGTCGATTTTGGGGGAACCAAGCGAGCTATAAGGTCGCGTAAAAAAACAAAATGTGCAGAATAACATCCTAAATTTACGTGTTTGGAATAAACTCTAAAAAATTTAATTCTCCTAGTCAAAATCTCAAAAAATAGTTACTTCCGGTCAAAAAACGTACTTCCGGTTGTTGGATTTTTTTTAGCTAACGAACTCGTCTGGGCGACATAGACTACCAACACGTGTACCAAATTTGGACCAAATCGGACTTAAAATGCGGCCGCTAGAGTGCGAACACACACACACACATATATATATATATATATATATATATATACTAGCCGACCCGTACGGCGTTGCCCGTGGTGGTTGGTATTTTCTGTTTTTTTAACGTAATTGTATTCTTTTTAAGTGCTCAGTCAGTGAGTGGTATTTGACTTTTATATATATAGATCTTAAATAATAAAAGCACTATTGTCATAATAATAAAAGATCTGAAATTATGATTTTAGTAACTTTGATCCCCCCAAACCCCTCCTAAAATTTCGAAATTTTTCATACCCTTCCTTAGTGAGCACCTATGGCCCTAGAGGAAGCTAGGCCTACATACCAAATTTCATTTCAATCCGATCGGTAGTTTTGAAGAAATCGTGATTTAATAACTTTGATCCCCAAACCCCCCTAAAATTTCGAATTTTTTCAAACCCTTTCTTAGTAAGCACCTATGGCCCTAGAGGAAGCTACATACCAAATTTCATTCCAATCCATTAGGTAGTTTTGAAGAAATCGTGGTTTAATAACTTTGATCCACAAACCCCCCTAAAATGTAGAATTTTTTCAAACCCTTTCTTAGTGAGCACCTATTATGGCCCTAGAGGAAGCTACATA
>JAGFPH010004218.1:6316-24031 GCA_018207615.1 Philaenus spumarius
CGTAAGTTGTGTTAAAATAGTTTACTTGGAAATACCTCTGAAATGGAGATTGTGCTTCCTCATTTCGTAAGTTGTGTTAAAATAGCTTACTGAAATGGACACTACGCTTCCTCATTTTCAAATGTGCCTTAAAATAGTGTTTTTGCTAATAGCTCTGTAAAGGACAATGCACCTCATTTAGAAGTTGTGTTAAATTAGTTTACTTGGTAATACATCTGAAATGGGTATTGTGTTTCCTCATTTTGTAAGTTGTCTTAATGTAATTTACTCGTTAGTGTTAAAATAATCAAATTTCAGATTAAACAATATGACCAACGATTTATATTCATAAAAGGTTTCACTTCTGTCGGCAGTCCCGCGAATGCTTTCTCTGATTGTTTTGTAAATATTATGTATATTGTAGTTGTATTCTGCAAGCTCGATCAAATGTTTTTAAATTTTGAAAGCTATCTTGTTGGTTTTACAATTTGTAATGCTCTATTGACTATTATACTCGTCTTTACCTGCTTTTATCTCAGTGAGAAATACTTCACTGATAATCACCTACTGTCGGCTTGTAACAGTCTGTAGGAGATTATATCAAAGTAAAATAATTATTCCCGCTAAACAGAACTGGAAATGTTTCCCGGTGAGAACAGCCCGCGGCTATGACAGCTATGTAGAATACAAGGTAAGTAGTTATACAACATGGGTTAACACATGACCGGGACAAGTATAGCGTTCCACCTCTAACTGTTGTACATCGTGGAATAACTCTTTGACTTCACAATGTTTATAAAGTTACATGCTTACTGACGGTTAAACACAGTAGCGTTGCTTGTATTCAGTTGTAAAGGGCACTCCTTTACTTTGAATAATTCCTTTATTCGAGTGTTCTACTTTGGGTTTCAATGTAAATGTCAAGCAGCTTATAGAAATCACTCACTGAAAGGCTAGAACTTGTTCTCAGTTACATAGGAGCATTTAGGGTCAAGGCCGTTTCAAAACATTTTAAGTTTGAACGCACCAAACTTTTTTCAAAGCAAATAATTAAATAAAATTAAATATTAATTATTACAAAACAATATGGCTGCAAAAAAAAAGATGGTGGCCCAAAAATCAAAATTCGCCCAAAATCCAAAAATTTCCAAAATCGCCCAAAAATCCCAAAATTCTCAAAATTTGCCCAAAAATCCCCAAAATCCTCAAAAAAGGTTAGGTTAGGTTAGGAACCAAAAAAACCCCAAAAAAGGTAGGTTAGGTTAGGTTAGGACCCAAAATAAGGGGGCGTGGCCCAAGGTCAATGACCTTCCCCCACCACTTCCGGCGCCCAAGTGCCACTGACTCTACTTGGGCGTTTACGTCAATCTTGCTATTTCAAAAATATTGTTAAATAGAATTTAAATTTATAGGTATTTTATTTAAATGGGGTAAGAATCCCAAAACTCCTTAACCCTTAAATAAATTATTTTATCAGCCTAAAACCTTTTTTACGCACTTTCGGTTTAAAATAATACATAATGGTTAAAACTTTTCTCAGTGGTGTTAGGCATATTTAGGAAATGGTTATTTAAATTGTAGGCCAAGTATGATGTAATAGGTGGTTAAGCAATGTTTGATGTAAGATCGTTAGAACAAGGGACACCAGTTGAACTATATGAAACAATAAGGAACTACCCCTTCCTGTTTGCCACGAATTAATACTCTGGCCAGTTGTCAGTCTCACTCCAACTTGTCAACTAGACGCTTGCCATCAATTGCGTGTGCTTAGTGTTTGTATTGTGTTTTGCCTGTGGTTGGTGTGTTTGACTTCTCAGTCTTAGCTCTGAGATGTATCACGTAGATATTTAAGGTTAGTAGTCATTTGTAGTTTTACTTTGTTCACCCTTACATAGACCCAGTTGCCTGGGTTTATGTACCGTTAGTTTTAGTCACTTGAGAACGGGAATTGATTTGTATTCTGGAAACGTCGTGTTTGATAATTTAACACACAAATGATGGCAAATGTCCGAACAAGTAATTATAATAAAAATCACCACTCGGAAATCGAAAGTAGAAAGTGTATAAATAGACCTGGCATTGGCATAACACTCAGGTCAGTTAGGCAGGCGGAAGTCTACCATACAAACTTGATCCTGACCTAAAAATTCTGGCCAGTATGGGGGTGGTCGATAGGCCAGTGTAGGAGGAGACAGGCCAGAGTATGTTACTTGAAAAGGCCGGGGTTTTAGAAAGGCCTTGGGCGAAGATTACGGGCCAGTACCAATTTTTTGCGAGACGGACGGAATCGGCCACTGGACAACGGCACATTATTCGGGATACGAAGAAATTCGGGAGACTTTGGGCGAAGTCTACAGGGGTCTCTGGGTGTTGATAAAGGGTGACAAATGAGGTGAGCTAATAATAGAGAGCTGATATCCAGAGTGGTCTGTCTTTTGGGTCAACAATCAATAAAAGTGCGTCAGTAGAAATAAGACTTAGAGATAGAGTCAATATATTAGACTAAGTTAGGTTTGGGCAATACTACGGTATTATCATTGAACCACATAGCGTATTGATTATTCATTGTAGCACGACCCCTTAAAACCTTTAACCTTAAATTCAAACCCCAACAGTGGCAAAAATAAAACGAACTGTTCCTTACATCGGTAAACAACATAATAAATATGATTTGATTGGTCCTTGCCTTTAGCGACAAACGTCAACTCGTCCAATTAGATTCCTTGGATGTACGTAATTATCGCCGCCGTTTTGAGTGGTTTAAGAATTATCGTTATATTTTGTTTCTTTTATTAATCTTTTAAGTCGTACACGAAGAAGTACATGGTGAAGTTTACATTATTTTTTTTTCGTTTCATTCCGTCACTTTGACCTATCTATATAAATAGTATAGAATATTCATCTATTTAAAGGAATACATTTTATTGTATGTGAAACTTATTAACATTGTAATAGACCAAGGAGGTTATAAAAAATGGATTTTGAGATACCTGCTTGAATCAACGAGGGGATTTCTGTGATTGGACAGAATTGCATCGAGGCTGCAAAAAATGTATCCTAAAGTGCATAATGTATTTTAAATATATAAAAATTCATAAAAAGTTACTTCTTGTGGGTTTTTGAGGTCACTGGTTCCGAATCTGACGTTGAAAACGTCGCTGATAACCCGGGCACGCCCAAAGGGCACAAGGAAAATATTTAAAAGGCCTTTATTCTTGCAAAATGTTCTGCTTTTCAAATTGTCAAATGTATAATATTAGTTTAGTTGACGGGCTGATCGATGTTTTTATTTATAAGATTATTTATTACTTGGGAACTTTCCATAATATATGAAACGACGGAAACATATTCGCAAGCGATACAAATATATACAAACACCAAATGCAAGCATAAAATACATTTGCTTACCAGATACAGGATCGATAGTGAAGAAGTTGTCCAGGTTTCCCGCTGATATTGTGAAGGTGTAGTTCTGCGCGGGATCGTTGTCCGCGTCCTGAGCGGTAAGCTGGATGATGGAGGTGTTTGGAGGTGTGTTTTCGCTGATGTGAGGATAGTACACGGGACTGTCTGTCAGCGGTACGTTGTCGTTTCTATTGGTTATTGAGACGTACACCTGTAACACGGGTAGAAGTTTATTAGAAGCTGGCTTGCATTCGATAAACTTACGATTTAGGACGTGTGGACGTGTTAATACAAGCTTGAACACTAGATCGTAAATACGATATGTCAGGTACTTTTATTTTTAAAAACTTGGAAAATTATCAAAAGGTTTACGGTTGTGCCGTAAGTGCAATTTACAGTTTTGGAGGAAATCGGGTTCTTACGAACAGATGTTATCTAACATGATGGAATTTTATACCGAACGAAAATAATAGTAGATCAATTTTAATGACGGAGGATAATAAATAAACAAAAAAAAGTTACTTGAAGGTAATAGTATATTACGTTACGAGCCCGGTAATTATGGTTTTTCTATGCGAGCACGATAGTTCCCACGCTAGGCGGAGCCGAGTGAAGGGTTTTCATGAAACATGAACAAACTTAGCGGCAGAGTTACAGGCCGTGAGGTGAGTGATGAAACTGTCTTGGGGATGCGCAGTGGCAAAGAGAAGGTTTGCGCATGCGCGGGACAGATCCTAGGGGAACAACCACCAATCACTTTGTTGGTAATATGTATCCCCTCTTCTACCTCCCCTCCTACGCGCATCGAGAGTTTCATCACTCACCTCATGGCCTGTACGTACGATACTTTTCATTATACTACTCCGAAAAGTAATATACTTTTAATTATAACATATTTTTATTTTAGAATGTAACACACTTTCAATTAGTTTTTACAATTTAAACGCAATGCATAACTATATTTCATTTAAAACAATTATCTTAATATTTGAAATTTATGTTTATTGAGCAATTAGTGTTGTTTTGGATATTTAATCCTTTACTCAGGAGTTCATTTTGATTAATGGAGCTAGGTTCAGTGGTTTCTTGGATTTCATGTCCGTGTAATCTTTCCCTTGTGACCGTTGTATTTACTCTTATTTTAGGCTTTGGAACTGACCTGTAGTACATAAACGTGTTATTGTTGCAATCAGCTGTTTACATGAAATTTCAATGTTTATTTTTATTTGTACTTGGCAGGTAATCTTTAATAATAATTTAATGTAAAGTAATAGAATAGATAAAGCAAAGATGCAGGCTTATGATATTGCTAAAATCGAGGTTTAGAGTAAACTAAAAGGGGGTACGCTAGTTGGAAGCACCAAGAATGGGATTATAGGATTAGTGTTAGTTTAGTACGGAACCAGCAGAGAGAAATGTTTTTGCCTTGAAGTAAAACACACGTTTACCGCCTTATTTGAAGAATCTTCCACGCCTACCTACCATTCTGACAACGCCCGTAGGCTCGCATGACCAACAAGGGGAAACGCCTCGCTGGAGGAGCCCGACGCAAGTGAGCCGGACTGGCAGCGAAGGGACCGTTACATGTAATCTGATGGTGATCACTGTAAATTTAGGGCGCAGTGCTAAGTCAATTTTCTGTGTATGGCGCGGGAAAGAAGAACTTACTTTTGTCTATGAACAGAAATAAACAGCTTCCTATGTAGTGTGATGAAAAATCATTTAAATCACCAACACTAAACAAATTTAGATTTTGTGCGATTTCAAAGTTTCTACATTTTGGGGTACAGTTTTTAAAGCAAACTGATCAGTTTTTATGCCGTTCGATTAACTGAAGTTTTTTCAAGAAATAACTTTGTAGTTACTTATTAAAAAAAAATAAATAAAAAATGTTAAAGTTTGGTTATAACAGAAAACACTATTTCATCCACAAGTATTGAGATATTTATCAAACCCTGCAGTTTTTTGAAAGGGATACAAATTATGTAAGAAATTAAATAATGAATAGTAGTCTAAGTTTTTACGAGATTTTTGAAAAAACCTGCGTTTAATTAAACAGTTTGGTAATTTCATGAAAATGGTAAAACATATTTAAGGGGTCAATTAAACATATTTTCGAACAGTTATCAAGAACTTTCGTATTGTTGAACATACGAACATGGGTACTTATCTGGTTCCCAGATTAAACGAAATAAAAAATAAAAAAAAATGGGTGGGCTTAAGACCACACGTTGGAAGTAATAACTTCTATGACCGATTTATATTTTTATATTTTAATATTAGAGGAGGATAAAGGTAAAAAATACACAAATCAATATATAGTCAAACAATACTATATCATATTTTGAAATTGCATAATTTTAATATAATATAATAACATAATAATTATAGTATTATAATATTGTAATATTATTATTATTATGTAATAATATTATAATTATAATAAGTATGCGAAAAATAGTGATCATTATAATGTAGCCTAAGCAGTATTTATTAAATGACTAATGATTTTGAGTGAGGTATTAGTGTATGCACTCTACACAGAATTCTAAGAATAATTCAATATGTAAGGGATAATTATAATAATTATAAGGGATTATAATAATTATAATAATAAGGGATTATACATATTACAAAACTTAAAACGCATAAATATAATAATTATTATTATAACTATCCCTTACATATTGAATTATTCTTATAATTCTATGTAGAGTGTAGACACTAATACCTCACTCAAAATCATTCGTCACCAAATAAATAATGCTTACATTATAATGGTCACTATTTTTCGCATACTTATTGTAATATAATATTATTATAATATATTAATATTAAAATAATTATAATAATTTATTATTATATACTATGTATCGTCTATTCCATCTCTACGCGCTTACTTGCCTATATATACTATGTATCGCCTATTCCCTCTTCACGCTCTGACTTGTGTCTACGCAAAAAAATTGCGTGACGCGAGATTTCAGAAACATAGTCAAGCGAAAGTACCGAACGGGCCAATAGAAGTTATCACTTCAAAAAAAACTTTTGTTTAAAGATAAAATTCACCGATAGTTAAAGACATCTGGACGAACATGTATTCCACATACTATCGGACTCAAGCAATGCAGGGGGGGGGGGGGGGGGCTTTGCCTTTGTACAAGCTCCCATTGTGTGCTAGGATATATGCTATTTGAACAATGGAATCATTCAATACTACAACCCATACTTCCAAACATATGACTATGCATTGTGCAATTGTGCAGTACAAGTACGTGATTTGGCCGTGTTTAGTAGCCAAATCAAATGAAACTAAAGTTACTTACATAATATTATATCGTGCTGGGAAAGAGTCATTTATCTAAACAGTTGTAAATGCATTTTGTTTGGTATATTTATACAAGATTGTTTGTTTTATCTGGAAGTGTTTAAGTATCTTATTATAATTGTTTTTATTTATAAACAAATTATTTATTCAGTGTTTGCAATAATTTCAACAAACTTTAGCAAGCACGTAACGAAATGTACAACTGGTTTACTTTTTATGTGTATCGTGTAAGAAATAAATGTACAAAATTTCAGCTCTCTAATTTCAAGGAAAGTATGAATATTAATACTTTAATTGGGAGTCAAAAATTTTAAATACTCCCAAATATCGTTGTGTGAGCCATCGTTTGAAAGCTTATTTCATTCTAAATCCAAAAAGCATAATAATTAGTATTAAAAAAAAAGTACAGCAAAATCGGAAAACACGATTTCGTTGTTTTTGAAATTAAAATTTTTTTGAATTCTTATAAAATTTTTATTTTTACATAGAGTAGGTACCTCAATCACATCTACTTTCAAATTTTCCTTGTATACGAAATATTAAACCGTTTCAAGACTTAATTGTCACCCTGTATAGTAAACACGCTGACAATTCCAACGACTTGTCAATCTTGTCATCAATGGGATAAAGGTTGTCATTGAAACTTGTTGATGCAATCGTAGAATTTATTGGCTAAAAAGTATTTGGTAATGAAAATTTAGATCAATGTCGGCCTAAAATCTTCCTAGACGTTTAACAGAAAACACTATTGCCTCGAAAAAACCTACGTGTCTGACTTTAAGTTCGATCTTTGCCATTAAAATTTCCTAACTAATAATCGAAACTAGTGGACCCGGCAATGCTTCGCTATTGCTATTGCTTGATTTACCTAACCTAAAATTATATTCAGTTTTTGATCCAAATCAGTTGTTGATCAAAATCAGCTGTTTTAAGCTTTTCATACGAACAGCTGTTTATTGTGCCCCTGATAAAATCAAAAGAAATCTTTCTTCTTCTTCCTTAAGATTGACCTTCCATAAGATTAACATTGAAACTTTGAGGGCCACTGGGGCGTATCCCTGAGGACTGATGCAAATTATAATGGGATTCTGCTCATCTACAGGACACTACCTTTCTAACGGTATGCGCGAATTTCTCCTACGATGCACACAAGCTGAGAAAAAAGGACGACAAGTTTTGTGCTTGCCTATTAATATATAGATACCTAATTGATGAAATATGCAGGGTGTCCCCGAACTCTCTGGACCCCTTTTGTGGATATGTTCCTGGGATCCAGACAAACATATTTCACAATATAAACATGGGTCTACGGTGCTTATTTTTTCGTCTGTCTGTATGTGTTTTTTACAAAATACCTAATAATTTTGGAAAGAGAAAAGATATTGATCTCAAACTTTTTACACCTATTTGTTGCGTAACCTCTTATCACTGTACGAAAAATTAAACCATTATTTTAAATATTTTCAAAATGGCGGCCGTTTATAATTTTTAATGTCAAATATCTCAAAAACCGCCTACTTTACAAAAAAAATTACAAGAGAAAAAAGTTTACATTTTTAATGAGTTTTACTTTTAGGCTAATTCTTTGAGTTACAGATAAAATAAAAATACCATTGTGTTAGCCATTAAAAAAGTAAACTTTTTTGTCTCTTGCAAATCTTTTTTGTAAAGTTAGCGGTTTTTGAGATATTTGATATTATAAATTATAAACGGCCGCCATTTTGAAAATATTTAAAATAATGTTCTAATTTTTCGTACAGTGATAAAAGGTTACGCAACAAATAGGTATACAAAATTTGAGCTCAATATCTTTTTTACTTCCAAAAATAATAAGTATTTTGTAAAAAAACACATACAGACAGACAGACGAAAAAATAAGCACCGTAGACCCTGGATATCCAGAGAAAAGGATTCCAGAGAGTTCGGGGACACCATGTATAATAACTACATTATAGTGTTTAGCGGGTAGTCACTTCAAAAAAAAAAGGTTAACACTATTGTTTACAAATCAATTTTTAATTAGTTAGGATATAGGATATAGCGTTCCCCAATAACAAGTAGGGGTGCGCACAATTTAATTAACGGAAAATAAAAGCTTATGTTGCAGAACCAAACCAAATGGCTGTCATTGGTCGGAACGAGTCGCAGTAAAGTTTAAATTGAGTATACATTTATTGCTCATTCAAGCTGACCTACAAAGGTTGCCAGTTAGCACAAACTGTTGACTAATATAAATTTCATTGTAATTATATTTGTTTGAAACAATTCCTGTCTTGTTTGTGAACGTTATAAAGATTTCGTAAAAGATGGGTAGTAATGTATGTCACAGAACTAGTGTCGCGTCGATCTTCTTGCGTTTTTATACAGATTCTCTTCGTTAATTCTTACCATACCACGGAGAACAATAATTAAAACCAAGTTTGTTAATTTCGCGAAAGTATAATTTCAACATGTGTTTGTATACCAGGTGTCTTAAAAGTCCCACCCCCCTTTTTAACTTTTGTGTTTGTTAAAACAAAAAAATATCCTTTGGGGAACGATACTAACTTAGTCCAAAGTATCTTTTGAAGAAATCGGAAATTTTGAGTGTCCGCTAAAAATGGGGGATTTTGGGGGCAACTCAAAATTTTTAAATGGGAAGTGTGGTTAGGTGATACCTCATTTTAAAGGCCTATTTAAGACTAGGAAAATGACATAAAGAAAATAAAAATCGGACAACAAAAAACAAAATGACGGCCCTAAACGTGTTGAAATAAATTGACATAATGTTGCTAATATCTGAAAAAGGAAGAGTTTTTAGAAAAAATGTCAAGAGACAACAAATGTTTATTTTAAAGGGCTTGACTTAAGCAACTGCTCCCAAAACGATTTTGTAAATTTTATTTATTTTTTTTTTAATTTTAAGATGGAGGAGTAAAGGAGTAAAAATAAAATTTACGAAATTGATTTGGAAGCAATTGTTTAGGTCAAGCATTTTGGCCAAATACCACTCACTGACTGAACACTTAAAAAGAATACAATTACGTTAAAAAGACTGAAAATACCAACCACCACGGGCAACGCCGTACGGGTCAGCTAGTATTGTAATATTTACAAAACATTTGATTGTGCTTAGTCACAAGAGATTATTTTTAAATTGCTCCATGCAATTTATGTTATCTCTAAAGTGGATTTTGCAGATATAGCAAAGAATTGTCAACATAAAAACCACAAAAGCCGCCAAGCAGTAATCAGAGGGTGCCCTTTAAATCATTGTTCACGAGTTCTTTTGTTTAATTAAAGGTGTAGCGGCGTAATGAAGAAAATAAATTGCAGCACAAAGGAATCAGATAAAAACTAAATGAGCTTGTCTTGTTTTCAGTAATCTGAGTACAGAGTTACGTCCAAGTTTACCAACATAAGTTGCAGTGTTATCATCAGATAAACGACTACGTAATTTAAACTTGTAAAAATCTCAAAAATATATTTTTTTTTGCCAATCCTAATTTATATATACGTATATACACTTAACATTTTTAATGATACACCAAAATGATTACTGGAGGCCATTAACGTGTAGCATCGACCAATAGTATGTCTCGACATTAGAATCACTGAAATAACTCGTCTTTCCTATGGAAATTTGCTAATAAAACAAATAAAAGAAAAAGTTTACATGTTATATAGTACAAGCGGTACATTATAAAGATTTAACTGTAGAAGTACTGATTCGAAAAATGAAACACTCAATGCTTTGTTAATCAGTTTTCTGAGTTTCATGGATATGATCTTGTAACTGAAAAGTATTTTATATGGGAAGTTGTAGAAATTTAACCTACAAATAAAATAAAACTGCTAAGTTTTTTGACCACGTACTGAAAATGTAAAGCAGAATGAGGAATGCCGAGTGAATGAGGACGAAATAATAGACGGAAGTGCAAATGTAGGTTTTAGTTTAATCAAATTATCTATACTTATATTATAAAGAGGTAAAATTGGTTTGTTTATTTGTTTGCATGTAGGGGATTTATTTCTGGAACTACTGAACCGATTGAATAAAATAGTTTCACTAATAAAAAGCTACACTATCCCTGAGTAACATAGGCTATAATTCATTTTGATAAAAACATTTTTTATTTCAATATTTGTAAATTTAGTCGGACAAAATCTTAGTTAGGCTTAGATGGACCAACACATGTATTTACATTTATTACCATAGCAACTAATTGAATAAAATAAAAGATAAAAAACAGCTGTTTGCTATAATATTTCCACTTAGAAACTTTTCAAACTTTGAAGCCATTATTTTTGTATTTCTTATTTTTAGGTTAGGTTTTTAAAGTGTAGACCTGAGCCTTGCTGGTTATTTTAACCTTTATTATAACTGCTGTTATAAAATATACGAAATAGTTTGATTTAAACATTTAACATTATTTATCCTCTTAGCTTTGGGGTTATTATTAATCCTACACCTTTATTATAAAGAAAACAAGATTTTGTGTACAGATGGTTAAAACGGGGTTAGCGTGCGGAGCACGCATGGGTTTCCCCTGGTATTTAATAATTTAATTCATAATTTCTTGGACAAGCTTGAAATTCCTTTTTTTAACACAGAAATCTGAAACGACTGCTAGACAAAATATAAATAAATGTATAGACACATATGATGACACGTAAATGAGTAGCGGCAAAATAAATTGTAAAAAAGTACAATGAATTTTCACATACACCGTTTAAAAAGCTATGTGAAACAAATTCAATGCTTCAAGTCGGCTAAACGTACTCTACAAAATTTTGTTTTGCCTCTTTAAAGGTACGTATCCACTTGTACTGAACATTGAACTGATATTGCCCTCCACCATTGCAAACAAAACTTGATCGCTTTGATTATAAAGATAGCGCCAATTAGGAAGGAGCGCGAAGAGGGGGTGTACAAGTCTCTTACGCCGGCTCCCACCACATTTCCCCTCTCGCGGTGGAGTACAGTCAGAGCCGCCTGCCCTACCTAATTCATGTCTGCTCTGTAGTCGTGTTGATTGTATATCAACACTTTTTGGCAGTGACTGTACTGAAGACTCACTCGAATAGGAGAGGGTAAGACGTTACAGCGCATGCTCAAGTGACGCTTCACGCTACTTGGCACTGTCTGTAACACTAGAACTCTTTCATATAGTCCACTTGAGTTCTCCACGCGTGCAGGCCTGTGCCAAAATTTGATTTGTACGGCATCAATTGTAATAAAAAAAAACCGGGTAGGTTTTGAATTGAAATATAACACAAATATTCTCTTGTTTGACAGTAATTAACAACAGTCAATACGTTTCATTGCATATATTACAATTTAAAATAACCATAATTAAGGTGAGCCATCTTACATAGTAAAGGCACCTGAACCTAAATAAACCTTACAGTACTTAGGTTATATCACCAAGTGATTTTAGGATTGGAAAGAAGAAAAAATAACAGGTATTGTACCTACAGTCGGGAGCACGAAATAAGGCGGGTGAGAATTATAGCACTGTTGCCAGATGTGGGACTGGCAAAGCGAGGAGCGGTCGAGAATCGCTTGCTCTGTGGCACGATCTGGCAACCCTGGATGCTTAGTGTTGCCAGATCGTGCTGCAGGGCAAGCGATTCTCGACCGTTCCTCGCTTTGCCCAGTCCCATATCTGGTAATAGCGCAACATTCTCAAACGTCTTAGTTCGTGCTCCCGGCTGTAGTCAATTAATTGATTTAACGCATTGTCTATCTTAAAAAAACTTTTGAGATTTCTGCGAAAATAAGGAAGCGTAAAACGTCAATAGACTTTTGAACTAGTTGAGTGTCACCATTTGATGTACTTTTGATTATATCTGAAACGATATAGGTAATAACAAAAACTTTTTTTTTCGAAAAAAACTATTAATTTATTCTCTGTGTATTTAGTTTAAAAAAACAGTATTTGATGTCGTTGTCGCCTGTAAAAATGTTATATTGTAATCAAGGCCGTAGCTAGCCCCCCCCCCCCCGAAATCCTAAAATTTAGCAGTAAAAATTAATACTAGGTTTAAAAAGTGCAAGTTAAATTATAAAATAGACAACACAACAGAGGATCCAACAACCTATTTTACACCACTGTTCATTGCTTGCATACTGATATTTATTTAGATTTGCTTGAATAAACTACAACGTGCAATACACGTGGATGCAGTAGAGGTTACAGTCTTACTCTCTTGTGAGTTAAATAAGAAATCTATGAAGGTTCAACAAAAATAAAATAAATCTAACAAAACAAAATAATTCATTTTCCTTACATTCTATAATATTTTACATACGTAACTACATAAAATTTTTAAAAATAAGCATGGAAATTGGTGTTTAACACGTTCACTGCCACGCGAATTTCCTATTTCCTATGCTGGAAGCTGACCTTTTAATTTTTACTTTCTCCACCCTATACGTAGTTTTATGGAGAAAGTATTTTTTTCCTCCACATTTTCGAATTTTAAATTTTTAGTTGAATTATCTGTTTTGGTGCTCCCTGAACCCAAACATATTTTTAGTGGAATTATTTGTTTTGGTGCTCCCTGAACCCCAAAAAAGTGTTTTTTTTTGTGATGTCTGTGTGTCTGTTAAGATGTGTACAGAGCTGGAGACCATACCAACCGTCCGATTTTGATCAAATTTGGTATGTAGGTGTAGTTCTGGAATATCTCCAGGTGTTTTTTCATTTTCTCAAATTTTGGATTTTTAAGGGGTTTTACCCCCAAAAAACGAGAAAAATAAAAATTTCTCAAAAACGGTTCTAACGATTTTGATAAAATTTGGCTTATTTGTAGCCCTTAATGTACCCTACCATATGCAAAAAACAGCACCTTTCTAAAAATTCTCGTTTAGGTAATAATAATAATAATAATAACTGCTTTTTGGGGGTTTTTTCAAAAAATGGGATTGTTTTTCAAAATATTTTAAAACCTTTTTTCGTGCATCTATACAGGCCTAACTGACATGTTTGGTGCAAATTTGTTCGAAATCGACCGAATATTTTAAATAATAATAATATAATAATAACAATATAATATAATATGGATGTGTGTTACATGCATCTAATATTTTCCATGGTAACATTTTCCTACTTTTGCAATTCTAAATAACCACCTCCTATGCTACTCTTGGGAAGGTATAAAGTTTCAACTGGGAGAACTGGGAGAAAGTATGTGGCAGTTATCTGGACCCGTTTATTATATTTAGTTGGATGAGTAGAAATTAGTTTATTTTTTATTTTTGAAAATTTCTACGTAATAATCACTAATATCTTTAAGCGGACGCACATATGCTTAAAATTAACGTGCGAAGCATGCATTGCCTTGTTATTTAAAAATCCTCGGGAGTTGGCGTGCCTGTGCGTCGGCCGCTTCTCAGTGTTCAGTGTCAAGCTCACATGTGCGTCCTTAGCAGTGAACGTGTAAAACGGTTTAAATTTAAATTCCCGGTCCTGACCTGACCCCCCCCCCCCGAAAAGTTCTCCTGGCTACGGCGTTGACTGTAATTACAAAAAAGATTTATTAATCTGAGACAAATTAAAATAATCTTAACGTATACAATAATTGGAAAGTATTTCGTTGCTTCGTTTATCAAATATATTGCCAATACGTGAACTGAATTTTCAGTAATTGCCTCCGAACCATCAGTAATGCCTTCAAACATAAAACTTGTTGGCTGTCTGAGCACGTACGCTATAAGGCAAATTTATTCATTTGTCATTTGGGAATACAGCCACTTTAAGTGGGCAAATGATTTACTGGGTGAAATAGCACCGCTGAAGAGAACACGGTATCAGACCTCTTTTTAACTCCCAGCATTACGACACACAAAACAACTGAGTTGGAAAAAAAGTTTTACATTATTTTAGGTTAACCCTACACTAAACCAACACATGTACGTTGAACTAATTACCATAGAAACCAGCATAGCAAATTTATAATCAGTTAATTATTATTCTTTACAAAAGCTTTTTTAGGTTAGGTTAACAAAATACAAACAAACGCAAACAAATGACAAATGAAAGAGGATTTTAGTGTGTTATAATTCAAACATCAGTTGTTATAGATAGAATCAATTAGAACGGCGAGTGGGGAGGGTAGTGCGAGAGAGACGGAGTACCTATCCCACCACATTTCCCCTACCGAGGCTAGGCAGCGCGGCGTACAGTCAAGTTTATAGACGATGGCTTTATACACACCACATATACAACACAGTTACGCACGTCTGTGTAGATTTGACACTGACTGTACTTTTTTTACTATTTGACTGAGACTGAAGTTGGTAGGAGGCGGGCTTTCCTGCGCATGCGCAGCCCGCACGCTATTCTAAATGCGTTGCACTATACATGTTATACAAGAAACATTTGATTTCAATCAAAAGCTTAATACAATTTTACCGTAGGTCAGGCTTACGCCGAACCAAAACACGTTTCTCGATAGCATTTACGTTTATTAGCATAGCAACCAACTTGGCAATTTTAGAATCGGCAGTTTTTTAACAACCAATAGATTTTGTAGGATAGGTCTCTAATATATGCAAATTCCTGTCATTCACGCAAAAACTCTGTTCCTACTGCGCGTGTGTCAGGATCTAGGTCACCACTACCCGTACGTCCCTAACGCAATCCAAGTTCTTCTGTCCTTGTCCACCGTAATTTCTGCATAAATTGATATACAATAACCCGTTTAATAATCAGATATTATTATTATTATTAGCTAAACGATAATTTTCTGAAAGATGCAATTTTCTGCACATGGAAGGGTACATTTAGGGCTACAAATAATGCAAATTTTATCAAAATCGTTAGAGCGGTTTAAAAAAAATAACCGATTTATTAGGGTGTTTTGGCCAAAAAGAGGGTTGTTTTTCAAAATTTGTCAAAACTTTTTTTCATGCATCTATCTATATACTCCTAATTGTCATGTTTGGTACAAATTTGTTCGAAATCGATTAAATAGTTTTCTCTTTAGCTACTAATAATAATTTCTATTATTACTCTCCTACTTTAATGTACTATCCCCCTCCTACTTTAATACAATTATGAAGTTACATACGTTAGTTGGCGTGCGAAGAAAGCAATGCATTTTGTATTGAAAATACTCATACACGAGGGTTGGCGTGCGAAGCACGCAATGCATTATGTATTTAAAATAATCCCAATATAAGGGTTGGCGTGCGAAGCACGCAATGTATTGTGTATTGAAAATACTTCCAATACGGGGGTTGGCGTGCAATGCACTGTGCGTCGGCCGCTTCTCATAGTGTTCAGTGTCAAGCTCACATGTGCGTCCTTGGCAGTTAATCTGTTTGATAATTTAAATATGTTTGTGAGAAAGAATGTGCCAGTTTCTGGTACCGTTTATTTGTGGTTATTACACACAAAATTCCTGTCATTCACGTAAAAACGTTGGTCCAACAGCGCATGCGTCAGGATCTACGTCACGGGTCCGGGGTATTGAGGACCATCCTACTCCGATTCAAGTGCATCTGTCATACTCATTAAAGTGAAAATATCAGAGTACGCGATCTACTTGTATTTGCTTCATGGCGGCGGTTGTTGGACGAAACGATCAAGGGGTAGAGTGCTCTAGCGCAAATATATAACTTAATTTACTGGCGTATGGCCTGCACGTGCTACCCTACTATCCCGTCTTCGTTAGTTTAATTGGCATAAAGACACACGTAAAGGAGAGTAATTAATTTTAAAAAGGTCATCTTTTATAAGAATTTCCACTTTAAGAACGTTTTGAAAAAGTACACAATTAAACTACAACTAAAAGACTACCTGAGCATAAATTACCGCGCAACTATTCATAAGGTTACACAAGCAAACATTTTGCTCAGACATTCTTTATAGAAAGTGTAAACGTTCGTTTTTTCAAAATCTTAAATCTCCAATAGTTCTTCACCGATTGCTTTGACGTTTTTACACAACGTTGCTCGACAAACGCCATCTATTGTAGGCTACGTAAAAACACAAACTATACCAAATATACAATGGGTAGAGTCATACTAAATTATAATTAAATATGTTCAATGTTGGTACAGCAATCAGCTGTTTTCCCTAAATTTCCATTAATACTTGATTTTAAACTTTGAAAAAATTATTTGTGTTTCTAACTTTTGGGTTAAGTTTTTGTATACCAAGGTCTCTAGATAGAAAAGGTTACCTCATTCGGGAAATATCAAAAAAAGTGGAGTGGAGGCTGTGACGTAGTTATTGGTACAACTAGACAGTGATCAAAGTTTTGTCGTTTACGTTTATACGCGTTACTCATTTGTGAATGTTTGACGGCTTGTGTTTTTTGTTTAAACTTAAACTTTTTTTAAATTAGTGTATATAAAGTGTTTAAAGTAGAAGAAATACATTATTTACAATGGATAGAAAATCAATAAATAAACCTAAAGGTGGTTCCGTTTGTGCGGTTGCAACTTGCAAATATTATTATGGAAAAGCAAAACAAGAAGGAAGAACTGATATATCTTTTCACAGGTAGGCCTAGATATTTTTTGTTTCTATTGCAATAGTAAATAATGTAATCCCACTTACTCATATAAAATGTTATTATAATTTTCTTTTGTCTTAATATTTTGATTTAAAAGTAGTTTCTGTGGCTATATTTTGCATTAAAATTGTAGAAAATAACTTTTTGTTCAACAATTTAACTTAATGAGTCTGTTGAATAAAAAATAAGCAAAAGCTATAACTTAAGACTTCCCACACAAAGCGTGTTAAAAAAACAAACAAATATACTAATATATTTTATTTACAGTTGATGCAAGGAATATTAAATATAGGCCTACATATTCAATAAAAATACTGCCACCCAATTAAATAAACTCCATACAATTTATATGTAGGCTATCATAGAGAGACACATTTTAGAATGCTATTTTGTTAATTCTGATGTATTTATCTTTTGTTTGTTATTTACAAATTATTTTAGGTTATTTACAAATTAATAATGTTTTGTAAAAACAATCAAAATAATTATGCTAC
>JAGFPH010004218.1:24437-38464 GCA_018207615.1 Philaenus spumarius
ATAAACGGTTAATATAAAATATAATATCACCCAATCTCTTGATTGAACAATCAGCTATAAGTAGCATTCGACTTAATGGTTATATATGGTTAATGTTTATATGGTTATGGTGTAATAATTTATTAAAGTGTAACGCGTAGACTGGTGTTTTAAAGAAATGAAAATACTTAACGTGGAAAAGCAATGACGCGAATCTGACAAGAGTAGAACAAATATCGCTGAGGTTGGGATAATGGTGTGTTCGGTAGAGGCGCACCCAGTAGAGGTTTTGTTCCTACTTGGGAAAAAATGAATACGACTTGAAATAATACGTGAAACGTTTACTTACGAAGTACGAAAATAAAGGTAAAGTTTATTTAAAACTTTTAATTTTACAGGACAATTAACGAAGGAACAGAGAAACTTTCAGGACGTGTTCTTCTGGTGAAAGTAAAGAAACGATGGCATACAAACATATTCCGCAAAACGCTTCGTTTTCCAGTTATTTTTTGTTTGTTTTACAAAACGCTTAATACCTTTGGATGTATGAAATATGTTGAACGCTAATTTTGAATACATTTGGTATGACATCTTTTATCCAAGTACAAAAACCAAAAAACGTTTTTTCTTATATTACCAAAATAACGGCCGTTTAAAACTTCTAATGTGACATATCTGTGAAACTGCTAACTTTCCAACAAAATTTCAAGGTAAAACAAACATAAAAGTTGGTTTTGTTATTTCTGTAACGTAAAATATAGCGTAGTTATTGGCTAAAAACTAAACATTTTGTATTTTGTTTACAGTTCCGTTTTGTTTTGGTCTAATAAATACCTTTATTTGTAAGTTTATAATCATATAGTACTAGGGGCTCTGCCCCTGGACGCTTCGCTTCGCTCGCAGTTGGAAAATTTTACCTAATCTAAAAAAAAATGGTAGTTGTGAAGAATTATAATAAAACTTGATTCTAATAATTAGCCCAATTGGTGTTTTGGTTAGTTAGCATTTTTCGTTGATTTTTGTTTGTGTTTGTTTTTAGTTTGTCAATGTAACCTCAAAAACGTAATATTCTTCAAATTTTCTAAGTAATGTTGCTATGGTAATGAAAGTAAACAAACATGATATGTTGCTAAGTTTTTTATACGAACAGCTGTTTTTGTGCCCCTGATAAAATCAATAGAACGTATGTTATGTTTTATTTATAATAATTGGTGTTTTAGTTCATTGTAGGCCTAACCTAAAATTATATTCAGTTTTTGATCCAAATCAGTTGTTGATCAAAATCAGCTGTTTTCATATTTTCATAATGTTTTCATAAAAAATGTGTATCCAAAATTTGATTTCAATATATTTCATACGTATTGTGTACAGACAAAAACAAAATGATTTATAACTGAAAAACAAAGCTTTCCCAAAACTATGTTTATTTGATTTTATTTTTATTTTTAGTTTCTTGCTGAATCACAATGTACATTAGAATAGTAATACAACCATCCATTATTGACAAAATATTTAATAAACAAGAGAAGAAATCTACAAGACCCAATACTAAATCTGAAAACAAGTATATTGTTTTACAATATCACAAACAGTTAGCATACAATATACGCAACGTTTTCCTTAAACAAGGGTATTCCACAGCGTTCAAAACCAAGAACAATTTACAGAGTATTAATAACTCAAAAAAAAGTGATAGGTGATAAATTTGACAGCACGGGCATTTACGAAGTCTGTTGCACTGATTGCCCAATAAAATACATTGGACAAACGGGTAGATCCTTTAGAAAGAGGTTGAAAGAACATATCCCGACACCCAAACAAATGCTACGTCAAAGAAAAGTTGAATCGAAATACACCGAACATCTCATTCTAAACAACCATAAATATACAACGATCGATGACAACTTGGAAATACTCCACCACTGTAAAAAAGGAAAATTTATGAATGCACTTGAACAATACGAGATATATAAAATGTTCAAAACTAATCCAAATACAATACTTAATGAAAAATTGCATTTCGAATCGAACTCATTATATGATACCATAATAGCAGAAAAACAATAGACCGTACCGTTCCTCTCTCTTACTTTTCCTAATCACAAACCAGTTCCTACATTTCTCTAAGATAAGAAATAGTTCAGTGCGAAACAGTGGGCCCACCGGACATGTTTTTAACAAATGTGATTTTTAAGTTATTTAAATGTTTGTGAATTTTGTGTCATGTGTTAAGTGTTCCATGACAACGGAGGATTTCCTCCAAACCACTTGATAATGGCTGAATAGCCGAAACGGCCGTCGTGTACAATACGACAAATTTGACTACTGACGACGGTAAGTTGTTCAAATTATATTGATTTATAACAGTAGTCAGAATGGCGAATAACAAAATAAATGATATAAGTTTACGTGGGGGGGGGGGGGGGCAAAACCAAGTGTTTTACTTGAGAATTTACTTTAGCTCGCAATTTTATGTTTTTTGTACCTTTGTTATAATATAAACTTATACATTTAAAATGTTCGGTTGATTCACTATTAATAACAAAAAGCATAAATATGTGCTTGATGTAGCATAGGGGTGTGCGTGATGAGCACGCATTAATCTCGCCTTGTTCTAATATAGATACTATTTACATTTACTGCTTGCTACTCTAAAACCTCTAAACTGGCTTGTAGGTTATTTATGGGAGGACTTCCACTAACAGCTGACAGTCATTTTGTTTAAATTACAGGTTTGATCTTACATTTTTAGATTGATTTTGGCCCTTCTCTTTAAATACAAAAATGTGTAACTTATTCCTGTGGAAGTATTAATAGAGATGGCTTTCTTTAGTAATTTAAAGAAAATGTTTTATTAAGGGGGTCACTGCATAGGAAAAATAGTTTAAATTTTTTTTTCTTTATAGCTTATTCTTTTCTGTTTACAATGATATACAACACTTGTATAATACAAACATTTAAACCTACTTTATTTAAATTTGAATGAGACCATGTTCTTGGATTTTCAGCTAAAACCTGGATTCCCAGCCTCTACTTTATACACTACTAGAGAGTTTTCCGAAAGTTTGATTTTTTAGACAAATGCACCGTTATCTCAGGAACTACAAAATGTATCTGCTTAAAATTTTGTGTGCATACTTATCAAGCTTACCTAGATTACTGGAAACTCTAATATAATTAAAAAAAATAAAAATAGCCCATTTAAAAATATATATATAGATTTTTTTTAAATTTTTTTTTAAATTAGTAAATAATTAATTTTAGAGTTTCCACATATGTAAAAAGGCAAAAGTTTTCAGGAGAAAAAAACAGAGTTATGATATCATTATTAGTTCCTGAGAAAAAGAGACATATGTTAACATGGTGGAAGATAGGGCGCAGTGACATATTATTATAATCTTATAACATTTATAACGTAAATATCGTTTCATGAAAATAAGCTCAATACATTCTGAGACATCTGTGTTTCAGACAGAAAGACAGCCAGACATACAGATTCCCAAGAAGATAACTTTTAATGTTATGAATGAAACCAAAAGATTTACTTCGATATTAGAAAATTACGTTTATTATCTAAATTCATCAGAAAAAGTCCCTATAATTTTCATTAACAAATAAAAAGTATCAGTACACTGTAGGGATATAATGTGAAAAATAAATAATTTTTTCAATGTTGTTCACGAAAATTGCCTGTGTGTATGCTAGTAAATTTTTAAAAACCCAAAACTAATACTGTAAAAATTAAAAAAACTCGAATGAACAAGTTTTAAAACAAGACGGAAATAATTCAACCACGCAGCTGAACCGCTGACGTGAGTTGAGCAAATTTCCAAAATTAAGTTTATAGGCCTATGTTTTAGGGTTTCAACCAACAATTTGGGAAATGGGTCTATTCACGACGGTGCTGAATAGCTGCAAAATGTTTCGCACGCCATTCCGCATATTGGGAGTATCTTCAATATGCAAAGCATTAAGTGCTTCGGACGCCATTCCGCTTATTGGGAGTATCTTCAATACAAAAAACATTGCGTGCTTCGCACGCCAATCCCCGTATTGGGAGTATCTTCAACACACAAAGCATGCTTCGCACGCCAACCCCACGCTAGAGTCCACCACATGGAGTTGAACCGGGTACTTCTATGGTATTTTACGTTTTGATCGATTTTGGGGGAACCAAGCGAACTATAAGTTCGCGTCAAAAAACAAAATGTGCAGAATAACATCCTACATTTATATTTGTAGAAAATACTTAAAAACTAATTCATTCTCGTAGGAAAAATCTAAAAAATAGTTACTTCTGGTCAAAAAACGTACTTCCGATTGTTGGATTTTGTTGGCTAACGAACTCGTCCGAGTGACGTAGACAACCAACATGTGTACCAATTTGAACCAAACCGGACTTAAAATGAGGCCGATAGAGTGCGAACACATATATACATATATATGACTTTTAATGGCACCCCAATACGTGTTGTGGGGACCATGATCGGTGCTCATTTGCTACTCCCGACCTTGGGTCTTACCATAAGGGCCACTGCAATAGCTCATTTTTCCTATGGAAATTCGCCAATAAGTTTGGAAACCGATTTACTTTTAAATGTGAAGTAAATTCCACAATATGTGAAACGTATTCGAAGCTATATCGCTGAACCATCAGAAATGTCATCAAATAGAGGTGTGAGCTTAGCGTTCCAGGCACGTTCGCTATAAGGCAAATACATCGTTCGGGATTTCACCCACTTAGGATATTGTTCCAAGATCATGCGCCGTGGAAGGCTGGAGATATAAATGTTTTGAAATAAACAGTCTGAATATACGCAACTGTTATGCACGATGCAGTGAGGTATTTTAAAGGCTAGCTGCGAAGCCCAAGTATTGATGTTATAAAAACACAATATAAAAGTGATTGTCCTTTTCATAGCATATAATTTACACACATACTCAGTTATTTCAAATGTAAAACTACTAGTAGTTCTGTGAACAGTAGACCTCGCTCGTTGAAATAACAAATGTGGTTTTGAGCTTAGGTTAAAAATAGTGTGCCAGTAAGGAAGTAAGCACAAGGTTTAGCCAGTGAAACATTATTTACAATCCCCGCAATTCCGGGATTTCTAGTTCTCGTTTTTATTTTTTTTTCCTTGAGCTTTAACTGCTAAAGATATTCTTTTAGAGGCATTGCGTTTTATTTAGGTTAATAATGCGTAAGATAGCTAAAAATATCGCGTTATAGAGGGACAACATACAATTAAATATTTACATATTTATTAAATAACTCAAACTTAACAATGTATCATAAGTTACTTAAGTTCCATATCATATTCCAATATTATAAATAATGAAAACAAACGATGTTAAAACGTCGTGATAGTGTAAAACGTCAACCCATGTAGCAACACTTCCCACGGTGTCCTACGGTCATTTTTGTATGTCCTTTATCGCCGCGAGGTTTCATTTGTTTTATCTCATTTTGTAATTCAAGTAAAGCTAAGTCAAATACTTTTATGAAATTTACAATGATAATTTACAGGTATACAGTTCAATTCTTTCATTTATCCTCTACACTTTCTTATAATAATATGTCATTTTTGGGCAAATGATATATTCCTAAATTACTATTCAAAACAGGCTTAGTTTTGTTAGCAGTCTTGTAGTAGGAACATAAAAACTGGTGTTTTCAAAATAAGAAATTTGAAATTGATAAATATTTTTATACAATTCTATTTAGAACTAAATTACGAAACTTTTTTACATTTATGAAAAAAATTACAATAATTTTTACTACTTTTTATGTAGGCCTAAAGTTAAACATTTTCCTTTCGTTACTGAACGTGATTGTTTCATGAGCTAATAACTTTCTTAATTTTACTTCAATCATTTTTTTACTGGCATGTATGAATTCTTTAAACCTTTATCTACAAAAAAGCTATGGAACACTTTTGAATTTGTTTAGAATAAACGTATAAAAACATGGTTGAAATACAAAAACTTGGACAATTTTTAACAAATTCGAAGTTTACGACCATTTTGTGAGCTTACCGTTAGAGATACGGAAAAAAATCAAGAATACAATTTTGTTTAAAATTTAGTTTGCTTTATTAGTTTTTAAATTTGACTTACGGTTAAGCCACAAACTGGCTTTGGAAAAAAGTTTACACTGAGAGAAACGGTCCGGCCGCCATTTTTATTTTATTTACGGGGTTAAAAATGAAAAATGGGAAAAAAAACATACATATACATGGCTCGGCCTAGGAATAAGGAACATTCATGCAAAAAATCATCAAAATCGATTAAGGCGTTTGGCCGTAATCGTGAGACAGACACACAGACGAAATGCCGCACGGTCGAGTTAAAACGGAGACCTAGCTTACGCTCGGTCAATTAATTATCAACCCTACATTATTTATGTCAAAATTGTGTCACGGGATTAGGCCTACTTATGTATCTTAAATATGACTACTAACAAATATTTATTTTTTTTACTGTACTATAATAATTTT
This sequence comes from Philaenus spumarius, assembly GCA_018207615.1. Lineage (NCBI taxonomy): Eukaryota > Metazoa > Arthropoda > Insecta > Hemiptera > Aphrophoridae > Philaenus > Philaenus spumarius. The sequence continues at coordinate 30,914 of JAGFPH010004218.1, forward strand.
GTAATAATATTTTTAAATTAATTGTAATTGTATCCTAGCATACTTTAGGGCTATATTAAAAAAAAGAGTTACACATTAAACTATTAAATTAAAAAAAAATAAAAAAGTAGACTACCTACTTTTTATTTAAAAATAAAAAACAAGAAATTTGAAAAAAAATTTTAAATTGTTTACAAATTTGTTATACATTTTAAACACATACTTACGGTAAATACTTGAGTTTTACTACATTTTTTTAGTAAAATTCGAAAGTGTTTTTAAAAAGTTACACTGCCAGTTATGTATCGTCAAACTGACTATACGTGAGCTCAAGAAAACATGGATGCGTACTACTTGTGACAACGGAACTGTGCAACTGACATCTGTGGTTGGAGGGGGAGAAGGTACTGTAAGGAGGAACACGCACCTATTTTGTCAGGTACTGCTATTTTGCAAATGGTGCGTCTTCATTTTGACGACACATAAGTAATCTAGTTTTAAGATATTATTTTACTTTAAAATATTTGTAACAGTTAGTTATTGTGAAGTTGTATATAGTATAACCCCTCTTAACCGGCCTCGGATCAACCGGTCCTCGGATTAACCGGTCCTCGGATCAACCGGTCCTCGGATTAACCGGCCTATCCCACGAAGCAACAGAGTTGTTTTCTCTAACAGATTATATTACTGTAACCGGCCGAAGTGTCAAACATTGATTGTTTAGCGGATATTTCTTGGAAAATAAAGCGGGGTGACGCAACATTAGGTGTGCAATGTGTGTTAGTGTTGTAGCAGACAGAACAGGGGAGGGGGAGCGTGAGTTTGATTCCCCTCTTGCTTCCGCGGCAACTGTATATTTTCTTAGAACCAATTTACAAAGCGGCATGATTTGTTTCTTTTTCTTCGTCTGTTGCTTTGTCGGAACCTTTACTGAATTTCGTGGAAGCAAAATATGTAATATTTGTAACATATTGCGTAATATATTGGGCAGCAGAAAGATTCAACGGCATTAGACGTGATTAACGTACGAAATTAGAGAGATTTGGCTTTGAAAATCTTTGAACGTTAAAAAGAGCAGAAAAAAATAACTGATTTTTTTATGTATATGTAAATTCAGTTTTCAAAATTTAAAATGTTTAATTTGTTGGTGTTTGTTTATGTATGTGGTACATGCAATAAAATGAGATGCAATAACGTCTTATTTGCTTGTTTATTTATGAAATATGTAGGTTTTTTTTAAACAAAAGTTTATTTTTTACGTGAACCTCGGATCAACCGGCCAGGGTCTCGGTCCGACCAGACCGGTCAAGAGGGGTTCTACTGTATCCTATTTTAGAGCAACCTTTTATCACTAATTACTTCGCTAAAAGATAAAAAAAATCCTTTTCCAACTATTAACTGTGCCGGGCTGATAACACATTTGTATTTTGTTACCACTGAACATCATGGTTTTTAATCGGCTTTAATTTGATATATCAAAAGCCATATGTGTCAATTACACAGTTTTGCGATAGTGGTGGTGGGAGAGGGAGGGCATTTTGTAAATAGGGTTCATAAGATTCCACGCGGCGAGGAATGACAGTCCCTAGATAATATTCTGCGTATTTCTTTCTGTCTTTTAAATATTAGAGATGCTTTTAGAAAAATTGTCCTCTATTGTAATTACATAAAGAACCAAAGTATAACAGATAATTTTTTAAACAACTCCGATTTTCTTGATTCATAGATAAGATTTATCTCAATCAAATCAACCTTCGAGCAAAAAAAAAAAAACTGAATCAAAATCTGCTCACCCGTTTGGGAGTTACGATGCCACAGACAGATACACACGTTAAACTTATAACACCCCTCTTTTTGCATTGGGAGTTAAACATCATTAGTAACTAGTTATATCCCAACCGCTTGGAAGCAAACGGTCCACCGTTAGCTTTACTTCCGCCCTCATTCCGTTTTGCCACTGAAGCGAGACGCTAAGAGTTATTTACACAGATATCTGAACACGGAATTTTCCGGTTAGAAAGATACCATGCTGGCAATTCGATTAAGTTTTGTTCAAGCTACGTTAAAAAAAAAAATAAATAGTGGTTCACATCAATATTACGAAGGCAGAAACCGACCGTTGTGTGTATGTACTCCTTCAAAAAAACGTGAAATATTATTAAAAACTTTTTACACAAGTTCAATTACACACAGCCTATACAGAGTGTTCGTAAAATCCATGTACCCCCCTTTATTGTTTTTGATAATGAAAATAAGTTAACAAAACTTTGTATACATCTTGTGTCGCATAACAGGACACATTTTTTGACATTTTTGAACCTTAAGGGTCTGGTCCAGTAAACGAGAAAGCAACCGGAAACGCAACCGCTTCTCACTATATCCCTTTCTAAACAGTGCAATTTCTTGCAGCTGAACGCTTTGACATTGCCTTATTTCATACCATTTTATAAGTCTATCTTTTGTAATTGATTGTTGAAAAAAAAACTGAATATTCTTTATAAAATTTCGGATCCGGCTTGCAAATTATTTTTCATTATTAATTTTGTATTGTGTTAGGTTAAAAATTCAAACTTTGTACTTACAAAATGTCAATTACATAACAAATGATAAACATAAAAAAATGTAAATTGCAAGACGGATGCGTATTGTGACTGTGCTTAAAATGAGACCTTGCAAACAATTCTATGATAAAAAGTAAACGAAATAAATGGTTTGAAATTTGACATTGCTCTTATGGGATAAAAATCCAAGATGGCCGCCACTGAAGCAGACCCTTAATTATTTTGGGGAGCTGGAAAGTGGTAGGGAGGGTAAACAATTTCAAATAAAAAGATAGGTCATGTAACACCATTGAAAAGCTTATCAAAAGAGAAAAAGAATGGCGCAAACTAGACCTAAGTATCTTGCTTCATCAAAGTAATGGACAAAGTTATGAAAAATGGTATTGTTATCACAACATCAAAGCAGTTTATTAATTTGTTAATATTAGGAAAAAGTAGGTTGTATGTTATTCTCCAGAACTTTTGATTGTCCATTACTTTGAAACGAAATAAGATATTAATCTCTAGTTTAAGCCATTGTGTTTCTCTTTTAATAAGCTTTTCAACGGTGTATTGCATGACCTACCTTTATAATATTTTTATTTATTTTTTCCGCTTACACACTTCCTCAGCAAGGGATATTTAATTAAATTACAAGTGAAAAAACATAGACCAACACCGGGAGTTACAAGTTATGTTTTTTCACTTGTAATTTAATTAAATATCCCTTGCTGAGGAAGTGTGTAAGCGAAAAAAAATAAAAAATAAATAAACATATTAATAATAACACCACTGTAAGCTACGAAATAAGAATTGAGATTGTTTTTAATGTCGTATACACGAGGTATTCAATCTGTTAATTCAATAATTGCAGTAAAACTGTACAAGTGAGATGACATCGACCAATATCTGGAGATATCAAGGTAGCTCAGTTGGCAGAGCATCACGACGGAAACGTGAAGGTCCCGGGTTCAACTCCCGGTTTGGTATATGTTTTTTCCACTTGTAATTTAATTAAATATCCCTTGCTGAGGAAGTGTGTAAGCGGAAAAAAATTATTAATAATAACACCACTGTAAACTGCGAAATAAGAATTGAGATTGTTTTCAATGTCGTATACACGAGGTATTCAATCTGTTAATTCAATAACTGCAGTAAAACCGTACAAGTGAGATGACATCGACCAATATCTGGAGATATCAGCGTAGCTCTGTTGGCAGAGCATCGCGACGGAAACGTGAAGGTCCCGGGTTCAACTCCCGGTCTTGGTTTATGTTTTTTCACTTGTAACTTAACTACCTTTATATTTGAAATAATTGATAACATCCTTAACCACCTAAGGCCCCCAAAACCATAGAGGGTCAGATATGTCAAAATTTCCTGTTTGCAACACAAGATAAATATACGCAAAGTTTTGTTAACTTTCAGTAACCAAATTAATGAGGGGGTTAGGAAATACTTTATGAACACTCTGTATATATAAAACACGATTTAAACGGGAGATTTTTTATTTCTTTTAAATGAAACGGAATGAAGTTTTTTTCTCGTTTCCTTAAAGTGATTTCCCTTTTGTACGGACGCAATATTAAATAGAAAAACTTTAAGATGAATATACATACTAAACAGAGATGTTCTGTGAGGAACCTAACAAATCATTGTCCGAGTACACTCAATGCCAAAAATGCGATCGATGTTTCATTTCACGGAGCTGTAAGTATTTGTAGAGCTCTAGACTGGAATCCCTCATTGCTTTTCGATTAGCGGAACCTAATTTATTTTCCACTGTTCCAAACACGCATGTGTCAATGTGCCTCACAAAGTGCAATATAGTGTGTTATATGCTTTGATCGAAGGTACACGTAAGTGACAGTAGTATTGTTTAAATTTTCTCACAAGTCAAGCTCAATATGTATTTACTACTGCTAGACGATAGAACAAAACTCCAACAGAAAACCTCTTCGGTGATGTAATAATCTCTAAGCTGCAATAACCAAACTATAAAAACCTAACAGTGTTTCTACCACCGTGTGTATACAAAACTAAAAGGGGCGTGGCTTAAGCCTACGTTACAATTATAATTCACTGATGATGACGATATTGTCGTGGAAACGCGTTTTGGTAATAAACGTCTTAGTTAAGTTGCGTGTTCAAGTTTTATTCTATCCAGTATCTTCTATAAGTCACCAAGCTCCATATTGTTTTATTGCTGCTATGTTATTTAGATTAGGCCTATACTCCATTTGTAGAATTCAACAATCTCTTATATAAAATGCAATGTCCTGACTGATGATCAACGCAGAGCCGATTCTATTAAAGCTAGAGACTTGAAATTTGGAAGGTACATCCGTCCAATAATGTAGAGGCTTACTAAGAAAGGATTTTGCAAAATTTTGAATTTAAAGGGTAGAAAATGCGAAAATTCATCCCTCCCATAAGCAGCCATATAACAGATGAAACAGCTGATTCGTATTTATTAATGTGTTATTCTGGTTACTATGGTGATAATTCCAAACTATTTCAAAAAAAAAGTGTGTTGATTTTATAATAATAGGCCTAACCTAAAATTGTGTTAAACCTTTGGTCCAAATAAGCTGTTTTATTTATAATGTGTAACAATAATATAATGTTAAATTGTAATATTATATGTTTGAATTATTATATTTCATAGGTTTTAAAGGCCTAACCTAAAATTGTATTAAACTTTTAATTCAAATCAGTTGTTTTATTAATTATGTGTAACAATCATTAGGCCTATGTTGAATTACACGGGATACGAATTACAGGATGTTGAATTACACGGGATACGAATTACAGGCTTTCAAAGTTTAAAATTAAGCAATAGCGAAGCATTGCCGGGTCCACTAGTTAATTATAAATTTAAAATAAACGGTACCAGATAACTGCCGCATACTTTCTCCCAGTTGAAACTTTATACATTCCCAAGAGTAGCATAGGAGGCGGTTATTTATAATTGCAAAAGTAGGAAAATGTTACCATGGAAAATATTAGATGCATGTAACTAACACACATCCATATTATATTATTATTTAAATTATTCGATCGATTTCGAACAAATTTGCACCAAACATGTCAATTAGACCTGTATAGATGCACGAAAAAAGGTTTTGAAAATTTTTGAAAAACAACCCTCTTTTTGGCCAAAAACCCCCAAAAATCTGTTATTATTTTATTATTATTATTACCTAAACGAGAATTTTTAGAAAGATGCGGGTTTTAGCATATGGTAGGGTACATTAAGGGCTACAAAATGGCCAAATTTTATGAAAATCGTTAGAGCCGTTTTTGAGAAATTTAGATTTTTTGATTTTGTTGCCATTTTTGGGGTGTAAAACCCTAAAAAATGAAAAAAACGCCTGGAGATATTCCAAAACTACACCTACATACCAAATTTCATCAAAATCGGACGGTAGGTATGGTCTCCAGCTTTGTACACATCCTTACAGACACACAGACACACGGACAGACATCACCAAAACACCACTTTTTGGGGTTCAGGGAGCACCAAAACAAATAATTCCACTAAAAATATTTTTGGATTCAGGGAGCACCAACATGGATAATTCCACTAAACATTTTTTGGAGGTTCAGGGAGCACCAAATCAGATAATTCCACTAAAAATTCAAATTCGAAAATTTGGACGAAAACAATACTTTCTCCATATACTACGTTTAGGGTGGAGACAGTAAAAACCCCTACATAAAAACGGCTGATTTTTTTTTAATAATAGCTAAGAACACTCTCGAACAAGTCATCTTTTAAAGAAAAAAAAAATTAAATCAAAATCGGTTCATCTGTTTGGGAGCTACGATGACACAAACAGGTACACAGACATACAGACACATAAGTTGAAGTTTGCATCAGAGGTTAAGGATAAAGAACGGAAATGACTACGATGAATATTTCACATAATTAAAATTCTAAATCGCTGAATTTTATATTGTTGTTTCTTTATTTACTTAAGTCCAAAATGTGTACAACGGCCTGGTTTCAAATTTACTTATCATTTGTAAACTTTTAGATATTGTACATACGTTTATACAGAATCGAATAACAAGCCTTTGGTATAACAATCGTCAACTGTAAAAAAAAAACTGTATTCAAAATTTCCTTAGAAAAATGATTGCAGAAAAGATATTTGCACTCTAGAATTAGATTTTTAGTAAAACGATTTTGAGAAACAGTAATCGTATATTTATCTGAATTAGCAAAGCTAACAAACACATAGATTAAAGTGGAAATTGTTTGTATTAAGTTAAAGAGATTTGAAATAACTAAAAAGCCTTTTCGTAAATACAACTGCGAGTTCAATCAACCATACTTTCCCGATCCAATTAGTTGCTAAATGGTTTTACGATTAACCATCCAACCAATACGATTGAATTGATAAAAGTGTCAACAGCATACATCACACTATTCCAGTTGGTTGCGTGATTATCTTATTCAGTGAACATATTGTTTTCCAGTTCCACTCCTTTCCTAATACGACTTTCCATTTCAATAATTTAATTTTATAGTGTATTACAGTTAATTTGTTGTGCAGGAATTTCATTAGTTAAAAATACATTTAATTGTTGAGCATTTTAAAAATCAATATATATAATGAATGCGAGTGTGGCTTGCTCATGCGTGCCGCTACAACTGCGCAACCCATCACCGAAGCCCAATGGGGGTTGTATGGTATGGTAGCCCTCAAACCCATGTTGCAGTCAGTATGTTCAAGAATGTTACAATATCTTCCAGCAAGTTTTATAGAATATTCCAGAAGGTTCTAAACCATCGAAAGGACTGTTCCGAAAAGTTCGATAACGTTCTATAATATTCCAGAAGTTTCTGTACCATCGAAAGGACTGTTCTGAAAAGTTCTACAACGTTCTAGAATATTCCAGGTGCTTCTGAACCATCGAAAGGACTGTTCCGGAAAGTTCGATAACATTCTAGAATATTCCAGGTGGTTCTGAACCATCGAAAGGACTGTTCCGGAAAGTTCGATAACGTTCTAGAATATTCCAG
>JAGFPH010004218.1:50675-82207 GCA_018207615.1 Philaenus spumarius
CAATGTATTTTCAAAATTTTTACCCAATATTTTCAATACGTTGACCCAAAAACGTGACCCCGACGCGCTACGATTTTTTAACTCTGAAAATGGATTTCTCGTACCCCAAAACATATAAAACGTTACCCCACACTGTATTTTCAAAATTTTGACCCAATATGTTCAAAATGTTTCACTCAAAAACGTGACCCCGACGCGCTACGACTCACGCTTGGAAAGCTGAAAAGCTTTTCAACTCTCCGCAATAAAATAACGAAGATTTTGACACCTCCAGAAGTTTTCTGTGTTAACAGGCAAGACAGATACACACAAAATTATCGCATGATATCCTACTCCTTATGTTATTAACCGCCAGGAGTTTATGTCTATCTGCAATCTCTACTTATAAAGTCGTATAATTTGCACTGATGGCTCTAAACTGAACAATAGAGTCAAGTGGGCATTTGTTCTATCAAGAAAAAGTTTCGCCTCAGCTTCAATGTAACAGAATGTTTTTAAACGACCAAAGCACTGAATTCTGTATCACCTTTTACAGGTTCTGATTCAAGAAGCGCTGTTTTGTTTTCATTTTGAAGCAAACTTTATTAAGATAGTGGGAGGATGTAATTCGAGATATTACGTATACAGTACGTCCATAGATGTTTTCAAATCTACAAAGACGTCGAGATAAAGTTTTTTGTTTCTCGTCTACGCATCGACCATTACATGTTAACCAATGGGTCTCTGAAACTGCAAGGGGGCCCGCCACTTTGTCCATACTGTTATTAATTACTTTCCATCAAGCACATTCTTCTGGAGTGTGCCAATAGTTAAAGCAAGTCCGTGTAACAGGTTTCGCCTACCGATCCTGGGTGATGAAACCCAGACCATTGATATATGTATCGCTTTACGGTATTTGTGATTTAGAGACAGGCTACTTGTTTTGTCCAGATTGTCTACTGTATTGCGTTAAGGGGACAGGGTAAGGTTCATTTAACGCATGTTAAAACTAGCCAAACATTTGCACACATATCTAGGGAACCAAATGATAAATTTCAGTGAAATTTTATATCATCATTTGGTATACCCTTTTACATAGTTTAACAGAGGGAAATTAATTTTTTTTTAAAATAATTGTTTTATGAATTTTTTAAACGGTAGTAATAAAAAATCTTTTTTTTTGCTATTATATTATTTTAAATTTTTTAGACCTATAAAATAGTATATTTCACAACTAGTGGGAAAAGTGTGATTTCTCCTGGTGCGAGTCGTAGACGAGCAATTTAAAGAAAACGAGCATCCGAAAACAATATTTTCCCACTAGTTTTGAACACTATTTTTCACTATACTACAGCAAAAAAAAAAAATTGATAAAAAATTATTTACTCTTACTTACTACAAAAAAAATTAAGTTTTTACAAAATCGAAATGTTACTTCATTGAATAACAAATAGGATTAGGCCTATATTTAACAAGAATTTAAATAAGTCTTGACTTCAGGCTAACTAGATTTATTTAATTATAAATCATTTTGTACCTGTCAAAAAGTTAATTATACAATAATGTTAATTACTCTAACTAAACAAATAAATTAGTACGTTTGTAATGCCATTCTAGTTTTCAGCTTGTAATTATATTCAAGACCAAAGGATGTAAAATGGGTGAACGTGAAAACGCGAGAAGCTCAAGGGCATGCTCGAAGCTGAATGTACTTTGTAATATATGTATAACCATCGCAGATTGGTTGGCGAAATATACCGTTTTTCGCAAAGCTTTGCGTGGTGCATTTTCAATTTCACAGTCAATACAACGAATAATGTAATTTTAAATTTACAACCATGTAAAGTAAAAAATATGTAATGTATATGTTAAATATTTACGTTTTCCTGTTTTTAAAAAGCGCGTGGGACTCTCCAAACAGTTGGAGAGTCCCAAGTCACAGTCAAGTTTCACTGTTGGAAGTGAAACTTGACAGGTTCTATAAAAAGTTGATTTTATGCTTTTCTCTCTTTGCGTTATTTTGTTTTCTATTTTATTATTTCAGGATGAAAGAAATAGGTTTTTGGAATTTGACTGAAGAAAATCTTTCTTAATTAAATGATTTTTTTTTTTTGAAGTGATAATTTCTATTGGATCGTTGGGCACTTCCGCTTGACTATGTTTCTGAAATATCGCGTCACGCAAACTTTTGTTATTAAAAATAAGTTAAAATGTTTTATATATCTTCTGTTGCATAACAGGAAATTTTTTTACATATCTGACCCTCTATGATTTTGGGGGCTTAGGGGGATAAGGGGGATTAAATATGTTTTCCCCAGCGAGTGTAAAGAATCAACGCTTGAGTCGAAGCTTACTTGCAAACAAATTCTACTATGTATTTCGTACACTTAGGCAGCTATTAGTAGATCATTGTTGATTGAAACCCTAAAACATCATTTTTGGAGATTCGCTCAACTAACGTCAGCGTTTAAGCTGCTTGGTCGAATTATTTTTAATTTGTGATAAACTGTGTTTGTTTTATAATTCAACTAGCTGATGTACCCGTTCTTCGCACGGGAAAACTGCGTGTAATTTGAGAAACTTAATTTTAATTACTATGTTTGTGTTTGCCCGTTAGTTTACCATTCGTTGACAATGGCTATCCAGTTTCGCTACGGAGAGGCCGGCAAACATGGAGAACATATTATTTACATATTTACAATATTTACAATTTTTACAATAACATTTTCGCATGTTTACTGCAAGACTTCTCTGTAGACTATATTCGCAGTTTGACCCTCAGGTTGAAGGACAAACAAACTGTCAGGTGAACTCACTCTGGAGCAGGCAACGTAAAGCTGACCGTGGAAGAAACAGTCATTCCGCAAATCCACACCAGTTACTTTTAAAGTTTGGCCTTGAGCTTTATTGATTGTCATGGCAAAGCAAATTTTAATTGGGAACTGTAGGCGTTTAAACTCAAAGTGATAGTCTGATGGAATTAAGGGTATTCGCGAAATAAAAACAGTTTCCCCCTGGCCTAATCCTGACATTATTGTAGCCTCTATGACGTGATTATAGAGTTTCTTCATAATATATCCTATAATCTATTTTTATAATCTATCTATTATCTATAGGCATCTTTAGATAGATCAAATATTGACGAATCCCATGGTAGCTTTATAATTTTGATCAAAATATTACTGTATATGGTCTGGGACGTTGAATAAGTGGGAAATAACAGTACAATTGTATTCATTCCACGCGAGGAATCAGGTTTACATAAATCTACAATTTTAAAACGATTATTACATATGTAAATATACGTTTTACAAAGAAATTATAAATACAAAAATTAAAGTTTGAAACATTACCTTTCCAATGGTGTTTGTATTTTTGAGATTGAAAGATTTTTAGTGGGTCAAATATTCAATACAATCACTCGTTACTAATGTGTTGGAGTGACAGTAGCCTACATTATGTACCGTCTGCCGGTTCTAGGGTTAAGAGTTCGTAGAATACCCGTGCGTATCCTACTGTGGTAATTAAAAAATTACTACGCTATTTAGGAAAGCACTGACAATTATATTTCTGTAAACTACTATATAACATGAAAAAGCTGCTTTAGAGGAAGCTACATACCAAATTTCAGTCCAATTCGTTCTTATAGGGATTTTTAGTAATTTTGACTCTCCCGAACCCCCTAAAATTTCAATTTTTTAACACTTTCTTAGCGATCATCTACGGCCTTGGAGAAACCTACATACCAAATTTCATTCCAATTCATTCTTATAGAGTTTTATAGTAATTTTGACTCTCCCGAACCCCCTAAAATTTAAATATTTTAACCATATGCTCACGGCCCTAAAGGAAGCTACATACCAAATTTCATTCCAATCCGTTCGGTAGTTTTGAAGAAATCGTGATTTAATAACTTTGATTCCCAAACCCCCCTAAAATTTCGAACTTTTTCAAACCCTTTCTTAGTAAGCAAATATGGCGCTAGAGGAAGCTACATACCAAATTTCATTCCAATCCATTCGGTAGTTTTGAAGAAGTTGTTCTTTAATAACTTTGATCACCTCAAACCCCCCTAAAATTTCAAATTTTTTCAACCCCTTTCTTAGTGAGCACCTATGGCAATAGAGGAAGCTACATACCAAATGTAATTCCAATCCATTCGGTAGTTTTGAAGAAGTCGTTTTTTAATAACTTTGATCCCTCCAAAGCCCCCCTAAAATTTCGACTTTTTTCAAACCCTTTCTTAGTGAGCACCTATGGCCCTAGAGGAAGCTACATACCAATTTCATTCCAATCCGTTCGGTAGTTTTTGAGAAATCGTGATTAGTGAGTCAGTGGATTTTGGCTTTTATATATATAGATATAATGTTTCTTTCTCATAAGAAGGATAGTTTAAGTTTAAATTAGATAATACAAAATATAAAATATAAATAAAATAAAATTCAGCACAATACGCCCGTGTAAACACTGGTAGACATACAAATACGAAATGAATTAAATTTGTATAATAACATTTTACAATATAAAAATTTTAAGCACCAAAAAAATTAGTCTCAAATAGTACGTAACGTACGGAACGTTTGGAACGTTAATTTTAAAACAAAGTGTTTGCAACAAATCTTTATTTACAGAGTCTTTACTCTAGCAATAATTCGCCAACATTAATTTCGTAAAACAGGCGAACCAGACTCGGCTATCTATTGATTTTTTTCCAGAAGGTGTTAAATGAGGCTGTCACAGCGAAAGATTTGTTACAATTGGCTTTCTTTTACTCGGAATTATGAGTATGTTTATCCTTTCAGCATTGTTAAATGAGGAAGCACAATGTCCATTTCGTTGGTAGCATGCATGTATTTTATATCGTGATTCGATTGTGGTACGGTACGGTACGGTGCACGAGATTTCATTCGAATACCCACGCTAAAAGTGTTGAACGTTCAATAAGAAGTTTTCGTTTCAAAACCGGGCATGTTTATCCTTCATTTTAGTTCGGTGTTTTAAAAGTTACCTAAATTTTTAAGTTTTTACATTCGGTTTCGTACTTACTAAGGTTTTCATTCAGACGATTTCCCGACACTCTGTATTTACCTTACGAGTTTCAACAATTGAATCCTAGTGTCTTTTGATAATTTGTGTAATCAATTTTGTTTCTGTTCTGCGTATTTATTTATGGTTTGGTCTCGTTTGCCATTTTGTTTGTCAATTGTTTCTGTATTTTTAGAACGAGGACGGATATACCTATATTTTTTCCTTTAGATACAATATTACGTGAGAGAGAACCCAAATCATTTAACCGCTCAAATTTGTCTATCCTCGCGTATACTTCAAGTTGTGTACCTACTATTTAACCGCATTACTTCCTTCTGGACTCGGTTTCAGTCGGATTGTATATAAACCACTAAAACTAGTTTGCAAGCTCAGAAGCACCGCCCACTAAAACCACTTTAATATAATATATCAGAGCAAGTTGGGTAAAGTCAGCGATCAGAGATTTGCGTTACTGCTACTTTTAACAGTGTGAAAATGCTGTTGCCAAATGTCTTAACTTTTAATAAAGTAATTAAACAACAGTTAGTTGGTAAGTTGTTTTATTCAAACAAATAAAGACATTAATTTCAAAATGATCTAAGTGCCAAAAGTAAAGATTTTGAGAAATGAAAAAAACACTGCATTTTTGTAAAATTATTTTTTTATATAAATAGGCCTACTAAATTTTTAAATCATCAATACGATAATAAAAACTTATAGTAAATTTAATAACATGGATAGTAAATAGCTAGTAGGTACTATCACAAAATAAATCAATATCTGTGATTTTTTCAAACTGATCTAAGTCCTATTACACCGTCCTCTCAAATTGATCTGTGTACATGCTGTATGTACTCCAAAACTATTTATGTCCTGACACAGTCTTAAAGCGCGGTTACTGCCTGCCTGGCACATAGATCCTTTTGAAGTGCACTGCCCGCTGGACTTACAGGTCACGCATTCTGTGGGTGATTGAAGTAGCTACAGCGATATAGTTGGAACATAGATCTTTTAGACATGCATTGGCGCTGGAACATATATCGCTTTGAAATAAAAAAAACTATTTTTATATTTTTTGGCACTTAGATCGCTTTGAAATCAATGTCTTCAAATGTTGAGCTTTGCTTTGATTGGCGTTTATTGGCAATTAAATCAGGACTGTGAAATTTGCATGAAACAAACGAGTATTACAATGTTTCTATTTCTTTAGGCACGGTAGGACGACAAATTGGTCAAACGAAAAGTGAGACACTTCCCCTTCTCGGACTTCAACAGGCGGTTGAAATTAAATATTAGAAGAATCGTGTCTACCGTCTCTTTCAAATGCGTCATAAGGACTTTTGCAGGCATGCGCATTGTATACTGTATGTAGCATTTTCTGTAGCCATGGTAACTCATGTTAGTCCGATCGAGACGAGAATTGAAACGGTTCCCCTTATCCGCCTACAACCGGCCGTTGGGAAGAAAGATAGGGAGATTCATTTCAGCTCTCCCCCCCATACTTTATAGACATTCTACGCGCATGCGCATCGTGAACTGTATAAATACGTATCATAGGGAACTAATAAAAGCTTCAGTATTACAATGTACATTGACTGTACAAGTTTTAATATTTATTTGTTTTTGTAATGTAAGATATCAGCTGTTATATGTTTGAATCACTGTTTATTGTTTCAATTCTATTTTTACTTCGTTATTCACAAAAAAATACTTAAGCTTACGAACAACAAACCTGTAGCTAAGTGAGTCCATACCGTTAGGGATTTTCAAAATGGGAAATGTGCAGAAAATATAATTTTAAAAAAATTTCAAATACCTTACATATTTGGAAAACAAAATAAAATACATTTTAATTAAAAGCGTTTTAATATTTATTAGCGAATTTCCGTAATAAAAATGAGCTATTGCAGTGGCCCTTATGGTAGACCCAAGGTCGGGAGTAGCAAATGAGCACCGACCATGGTCTCCAGAACACGTTTTGGGGTGTCATTAAAAATCATATATATATGTGTATATTTATATGTATACAGTATATGTGTTCGCACTCTAGCGGCCGCATTTAAGTCAGATTTGGTTCAAATTTGGTACACATGTTGGTTGTCCACGTCGCTCGGAAGAGTTCCTTAGCCTTAAAAATCAAACAATCAGAAGCACGTGTTTTGACCGGAAGTAACTATTTTTTTTGAGATTATTCCTACGAGAATGAATTTCTTTTTGAATTTTTCCTACAAATATAAATGTAGGATGTTATTCTGTACATTTTGTTTTTAACGCGACCTTATAGCTCGTTTGGTTCCCCCGAAATCGAACAAAACGTAAAATAAAGTAGAAGTACCCCGGTTCAAAGCCATGTGGTGGAGTCTACCGTGGGTTTGGCGTGCGGAGCACGCAATGCATTGAGTATTGAAGATACCCCCAATACTGAGGTTGGCGTGCGAAGCACGCAATGCTTTGTGTATTGAAGATACTCCGAACAAGGGGGTTGGCGTGCGAAGCACGCAATGCTTTGTGTGTTGAAGATACTCCCAATATGCGGAATGGCGTGCGAACCATTTTGCAGCTATTCAGCACCGTCGTGAATAGACCTATTTCCCAAATTGTTGGTTGAAACCTTAAAACATAGGCCTATAAACTTAGTTTTGGAAATTTGCTCAATTCACGTCAGCGGTTCAGCTGCGTGGTCGAATTATTCTGATTCATATGGACACCTCCTAGATACCACCGCGCAATACATGCCTCTCTGTATATAAATCTAATCACACGTCATGTGTATTTAATATTTAAACATATCTTACAATTTTGGATTTCACTTAGGATGTGCATGAAGTAAAACTAACCTTTTAGGGGGGGATGTTATTATGTCTTAATGATAGAGTTTTTCTTTACTAGTGTTATATTGCATAACAAGCATTTACTATAATCCTTCAACACTATACAACAGCTATATTATAGTGCATTGGTGCTGGTCAAATTAAATAGTTGTAAATAAATCGACTAAAAAATGTTTCAACTAGAAAATAATATAAAAACGTACTTTAAATTATTAAAACCTAGGGAAAACCCTTGCATGCTCCGCACGTCAACCCCGTTAGAACTTTCTATACACAAAACCATGTTATGTGTTCATTATAATAAAGGTGTAGGATTAATAATAACCCCCAAAGCTAAGATGGTAAATAATGTTAAACGTAGAAATCAAATTATTTCGTTTCACATATATTATTTCTCAAGGTCATTTTTTGTCTGTACGCCATAATTTCCTTAATACATCATCAAATTACATGAATGAGATATCATTTTAAAGATTTCCTTAACATCTATTCCGGAGAAATATACAAAATACAATTATAAGAAAAAAAAAAAAAACGAATCCGAAAGTAACAGTGATGTAAGATCAAGTAAGTTGTAGGGATATTTTTCTGGCGTTGGCAACAATGATGATAACAATATCCAGCTGGAGAATATGTAAATATCTTAAACTCATGTTTAAAAAAATAAATAATATACAATTTAAACCCGTCTATTCTTTACTTCAACCTTTACCTATACCCATGACGCACTAAATACGCACCATACGATACTAAATATACAGTGTGTACTTTAATTAAGTGGGATTTAAGTAAGTTAGAATGCTTCGCACGGGTCAGCTAGTATTTTATAAAACTAGTTATAATAAAGGTTAAACAAACCAACAAGGCTCAGGTCTACATTTTAATAAAAACCCAACCTAAAAATTAGAAATGCAAATAATTGCTTCAAAGTTTGAAATCAGGTGTTAGGAAATATTATAGTAAACAGCTGTTTTACTGTTATTTTATTCAATTGGTTGCTTTGGTAATCAGAAATATGTGTTGGTTCATCAGTCTAGGCCTAACCTAAGAATTTTGTCTTACAAATATTGAAATAAACACTGTTACTCAGGGATATGTATCTTTAAGCTGAGACTCAGCATAAATGATTAAAATATATATTTTAACTCCTATGTCAAGTTTCAATTCGATATATTAAAATTCGGCCAATTTAGAATGAGCCAACGCTTCATATATGAATAAGATGTCCCCTTTTAGTGATTTCCCCTGCTGCAAAATACATACCTGCATTATCGAATTTTTTCCAGACAAACCATTGCTCGGACGAAATAAATACATACGACCTTTTTTGTTGCAAAATACCCCCCCCTACATGGTAGTATTTTTTATTTTCCTCTATCTTCATCCCAGCTCGAAATATTAAGGATAATCGAAAAAAAATGATAATCGATTTTTTTTTCGACTTTGGGATATCGATAGACTGGTAAACTTTTTTTTATGTTAATCTACATACTTTAATGTACTTATTAAAAAAAAATTCAGCCGTATTGCAAATTACTGGTACTTTTGGTCTAAATTGACCTTTACCGACTGGCCTAACGTTTGTAATGCTATTCTGGTTTCTAGCTTGTAGTTATGTTTAAGACCGAAGGATGTAAAATGGGTGAACGTGCAAACGCGAGAAGCTCAAGGGTATTGTTGGAAGCTGAATGTACTTTGTAACATATAACCATCGCAGATTGGTTGGCGAAATATACCATTTCTCGCGAAGCATTGCGCATTTTCAATTTCACAGTCAATACAGCGTTATGATGTAATTTTTAATTTACAACAATGTAAAGTAAAAAGTATATAATTAAATATCTCTCCATTATATAAACAGGTTTTTCTACTTCTTCTTCTCATAATTATAAAGTAACACGATAGAACTCCAGTTATCCGAATCAATTGGGACCGGCCCACATTCGGATAGTTGGATTTTTTCCCGAAAACAGGGTCTATTTTAGGCTTTTTGGGATTGGCTTCGACTGAAGTAAACTATCCGCACATACTACGGTCGCTTATACACGTTTTATAACTTTAACTTTTGCGTACTATCATCGCGTTAACACGTTCACTGCTAAGGACGCACATGTGACCTTGACACTGAACACTATGAGAAGCGGCCGACGGACAGTGAATTGCGAGTTTCGCACGCCAACCCCCGTATTGGGAGTGTTTTCAATACAAAATGCATTGCGTGCTTCGCACGCCAACCCCCTTATTGGGAGTGTTTTCAATACACAATGCATTGCGTGCTTCGCACGCCAACCCCCGTATTGGGAATGTTTTCAATACAAAATGCATTGCGTGCTTCGCACGCCAACCCCCGTATTGGAAGTATTTTCAATACGCAATACATTGCGTGCTTCACACGTCAATCACTGTATTGGGAGTATTTTTAATACATAACACATTGCGTGCTTCGCATGCCAACCCCCGTGTTAGGAGAATTTTCAATACACAGAGCGTTGCGTGCCAATTTTAAGCCTATGTGCAATAGCGCGCGTAGACAGAATCATTATTTTGCAAATCGCAGTACGTTCCCATCTTATTTGTTTTCCTGAAATTCTGAAAGCGATTCGGATAATCAGCAATTCGGATAGTTTTTAGTTCGGATAATTGGAGTTTTACTGTAAGAATTGATTAAATACGTGTATTGCGTAGCGATGACCATTGCATAACTTCCAGGCGCCAGGTATTGACTAGCGAAGACGTATTGCATAACTTCCAGGCGCACAAATTCATGAAGTCGAATTCAAGTCGAAAAAATAAAGTTGAACGGGGCCCTCCAGAGATCGCGAAGCGATCTTAGTTGGGATGGGTGTTGGCGAGCGGAGCGAGTAGAGGGCGAAACCCCCTATTTGTTAATATTAAAGTTTTCATTTTAAAAAAAAGTTCGTGAGACTCTCCGCGTACTTCGCAGGTTCTACAAACAGTTGATTTTATGCATTTGTTTACAATTTTATTATTTTAGGGCAAGGAATTTAAAAAAAAAATTAATTAAAGAAAATCTTACTTAATTATTTTAAATGAAATATTGTTTGTATTAATCGACTTACTTTAATGTATAACTTATGAAAGGAGTTGTGGGTTTATGATTCCTGAAGTATGATACGCAAAATTGAGTGAATTTTAAAATCAACAAACAATATGGTTTTGCCTAAATGACTGAATTTAAAATATTTGGGGTTAAAATAGTTGATTTAAGTAGGAATACGATTCAAATGTATGACCTTCTTTTTTGTTTTCTAAAATGTATTTCATGTCTTTGAGTCAAATATTACATTATAGGGTCTTAATAACTCAGTAACATATTCAGTTTATAGGCCAAGTAGTATCATTTAAAGAAAGAAATAAACAAAAAGAATTGCAAACAATAAACGACGATTCAAACATATAACAGCTGAATTCGTCCATAAGCTTTAATACTTTAACCAAAATTAAATATTCTATATTAAAACGTGTTCAGCTGGTGCACAATATACAGTAATACGCAAGCGCCTACTGGTCCCCTGTGCTACGTATTAACACAATACACTCGGTCCATTCGCGTAGAATGTTTTGAGATTTACCTAAAACAGTATGAATATGTCATGCATGTTTCCATATGCAGAATGATTCAGAACTATGCGGCAATGTCTTGGTAATTCATTCTACATCTAAAGATAACAAAAAATTCAATTAAACATAGGTCCGAAAACGTTAAGTTTTCCAGATAACCGCCATTTTGTATTTTTGTACAAAATAATTCATATCTAGAGAACGGTTTGACTGATTGCGTTCAATCTTGGCATGAAGTTTAACCCGACAATGATCTATTTCAGGGAAAATAATTGATTCTATCAAATCATGCGTTTCGAAATGGCGGCTATTTGAAAATTTCAAACCTAAATTACTTAAAAATGTCAAGACACCGATTTTGTAGCCCGTTATGTGTCGTAACTTATGGTTACGTTATATGTAATAAATTGGTTTATACAACCCGGCATCCTATACCAGCACAGTAAACACACCAATAGTGTATGTACATTTGCTGTCATTATTTGTACTCATTTATTAAATTCATTCGATTGTTTTGACAGTTACACCATCCGATAGGGAATCAAAGGGGCTACAAAAAAAGGTGTCTTGACATTTTTGTTAAAATGTACGGGTTTTTGAGTAAATCAGGTTTGAAATTTTCAGATTGCCGACAGTTTAAAACGCATGATTGGATACAATCGCTTATTTTTCTTGAGATATCTCATTGTTAGGTTAAACTGCATGCCAAGTTTGAACTCAATCAGTCAAAAATTTCTCGATATATGCACTTTTTTTGTAAAAAAAATGGTGGCTAGGCATAAAACAGAGCATGTTTGGACCTGTCCATGAACAGTGGAACTTTTCATCTTATTTTGATGTTGAGAATCACGCCCTGAATTCTTAGAAACCTTTTTCTGAAGACCGTGTATAAAAATAAGCGTTTTCAAAGCTCATTTGCACAAGACCCTGTAGGATAGCTAAGTTAAAGATAATAACAGTAAGTACATACAATATTGCCGTGTGTACATAGGATGCCGAGTTGACCAAACCAATTATTACTCTTAACTTAACTATTATCCTTCATCCGATTGTATTGACAGTGAGACCATCCGATAGGGAATCAAAAGGGCTACAAAACACGTATCTTGACATTTTTTGTTAAAATGTACGGTATTTGAGATATTTAGGTTTTAAATTTACAAACAGAATCCATTTTAAAACGCATGATTTCATTTAATCTCTTATTTTTCTTAAGATACATCATTGTTAGGTTAAACTTCATGCCTAGTTTGAACTCAATCTGTCAAACATTTCTCTATATATGAATTATTTAGTATAAAAAACAAAATGGCGGATATCTGGAAAACGAATCTTTTTCGGGCCTATGTTTATATGAACTATTTTTCTTATTTTTAGCTATAGAATGAGGTACCGAGACATTGCCACATAGTTCTGTGTCACCCTGTATATTTGTATGTTATTGTTGTTGTTTGTTGCTCTCTGCTTACAACACAATAATATGTAGAAAACGTTGCCTTCAGGGTCTTCTTCAACTTGCGTAAAACATACTATTCGTCCTGATCTGTTTCTGACACAATTTTTTCAACTTAGAAGTTCTCTAATATTCTTAAACGATATATGTTTTTGCCGTATACCACATAGTTGAAAATCGATTTCAACTCATTTAAATAAACGGATTAATTAAGTACAATCTGATTATTGTTTTCCATTTTTGGGTGTTTTAAACTAAACTTTCGATATTTTAAGGTCACAAGTAAACAATATACAGCATTCATTAATAATTTGAAGTTATTTCCCTGGTCATTCATTTATAAAGAATCTTGACCACGCTTGCATGTGGCAACGATTTCGCGACTTGCGATTCAAGCCGTCTGATTTACAACTTACCTATAAAAGTCGACTCGTTACCTCGTGCACTAGATTTTGCTCAGAGTAGAAGAACGGTAAATGGTTGGTTAGCAGACGCTAAGACAATGTTTTCAATCCAACATTGTTGCCCTCCCGCTTCTCTAAACTGGTCACTGACTGTACTCGGACCATTTTGTTAAAACTGCACTGTACACCTCGGATTGCACTGTCGTTTCCCCAGGGTAAAGAAGATCCTTATCTTCACTCCTTCCGAAACCTATACATTACGTTACAGATCAGTGCCGATGGTTGAAAATACAAACAGATTCGGGAGATTGTGTTACGTGTATTCCGTTTTAAAACCGGAGCAAATATTTTTGCGCTTTTATCTTTGTACTGAATCTTTTTTAGGGATTTTATGGAAACATAATGTTTTTACAATCTAGTGATAATTAACGTATCTTCTAATTACGGGTTGTAACATACAAAGCAGTACATACTATTGTGTGTTACCGTCTTTCAAAAAATAAATAAATCAAATGAAAATTAACATAACATTGTATAAACTTTGAAAGTTTAAGGAATTAATTTGTAATGTTTTATATGAGTTTACTGTATAATGTTAATACATAATGTTAAAAATATATTAAAATCTTAACTAAATTACAAGTGAAAACAAACAAAAAACATGTGCTAAGACTTAGATTCGAACCCAGAACCTTTAGTGTTTCCTACTACTGCTCTACCAACTGAGCTACCCTGATCACACCAGATACTGGTCGATATTATTCTCATCTCAAACATGACATTGGTATCCGTACGTCATGGATACACAATTTAGCCTACTAACAATAATCAAATTAAAAAAAAAAACTAAACCGACTTCAATAAATAACAATAAAGACACTAAAAAGTAAAAAATAATTTAATTAGGTAACAATGACTGTATTACGAAGTATTTATGTAATTATTCCGATCTCACAATTCCTATAAAAATCTATTCGTGTGCTATTTTAAAATAACAAATTATTATAATTACTGAAAAAATAACCGTAGCAAGGAAAACTTTTCGGGAGGGGGTCAGGTCACGACCGGGGATTTGACAACGTTCACTGCAAAGGTCGCACATGTGAGCTTGACACTGAACACTATGAGAAGCGGCCGACGCACAGTGCATTGCACACCAACCCCCGTATTGGGAGTATTTTAAAAACACAGTGCATTGCGTGCTTCGCACGCCAACCCCCGTATTGGGAGAATTTTCAATACACAATGCATTGCGTGTTTTGTTAGAGTAAAGTATTTTTGTTGAATTTTCATAGTTTTCTTATAACAGATCAAGCTTACAAGAGAGTAAGGCTGTGACCTACTGCATCCAACGTTGTAGTTTAATCAAGTAAATCTAAATATCAGTATGCATGCAATGCACAATGATGTAAAATATGTTGCTGGATCCTCTGTTGCGTTATCTATTTTATAATTTAATTTGCACTTTTTAAACCTCGTATTAATTTTTACAATACAAACAATTAACAAACAATACTTATTGTTTTAGGTGTTGTTCCAACCCTTAAAGGCCAAATATTTTAAAATCCTTTCTTAGTGCACTTCTAGCGCCTATGGAAAATACGAGTACACAACTTCACGTTCGTAGGCGGTAGGGTTTTTGAGATGTATAAAAAACAATATTTATTGTTATAGGGGTTGTTTCAACCCTAAAGACCCACTGTTTTAAAATCCTTTCTTATTGCGCTTCTAGCGTCTATGTGCAATAAATATGTGTACCAAATTTCACGTTCGTAGGTGGTATGGTTTTTGAGATACTACGTTCAGCGGGTTTCTATTTTAGGCTACACATAGAGATTACTTAAGGTGCATACATTGATGGCAATCTTAAAAACATCGTTTTTCAGATTTTCTAAACAATATTTTGGCTTAAGTCATAAAAAAATATATGGAACCACATTGGGATCTACCTTAATAGAATACAATTTAAATTATCTAAATCGGTTAAGGCGTTTCCGAGAAATCGGTGAACATACATAAAAAAAAAACATACTCGTCAATCATAAAACCTCATCCTTTTTGTGAAGTCGGTTAAAAAGGTTGTACATACCCAACTGTTTAGGAATTGAAAACTTTACATTTTTGAATATTTCGTTATTCGTGCATTTTGACAAGTGATTTTCAGAATTTAAAATTGTTGAATCAAGTTGAATTATCATTAGTCTAGAAAGTGTAAATAAACATGGAATTCAATCAAATGTATTACTTTCGAAAAGCTATAAAAATTTATGATTTTTTAGTAAGTGCAATGATTTAAATTCATACTAATCACAGTTAATTGAAGGCACATCCAAGCCAAACCAGTTTCATGATTATAGAAAACTATCAGCGTGTCACACATTTAATTTCAACCCACAGCTTATCCGCACAGAATCGCACATTTGTTTTGTTTTCACAGTTAATATTCGGGCCAATCGCCATCGACACCAATCGCCCTAATTCAGCTCTCTGCATTGGTCAGTTTAGTGATTTTGTCAACACAGTACGTAGTTAAATGTGGTTTTATACAAATTATTCGCTCGGTTTGTTACATAAACTAAACGCGAACAGTATCTAGATGAAACGTTGTAGCAAATAAACTGATTGATACATTTGGGTAATTCGAAATCAGAGTTTAGCTGAACATGACCGGTGAATATTAAAGTTACAATTAAAACAAAATCCATTAATATAAAACCCCTTCAGATTGTATACTGTCGTCTGAAAAGAATAAGTTCGCAAAGAAGTACTGAAATGAAATATAAGTTGAAAGTTATTTGTAACTGAAGTATATACAAAATACAATCCTCAACAAAGCAGAACAAAATACGAATAATAATCAGTTTTAAATGGCAGCCGTTTACACATTTTAAATGAAAATAACTAAAAAATAGTAAATTTTTATAAAAAAAGTCGAGTAAATTTGTGTAGCCTGTTTATTTTTTAATCTAATGGTAAGGATGTGAAAACTATAAAACAAAAGGTTACAGTAAAACAGTTTATAACCTAATTAAGGATCGGCTCTAGCTGTCGGCCATGTTGGCTGACACTCCATAACACCAATGTTAAATTAAAATCCAAAATTTTCCTTTATTTTTGATCGGATAATTATGAACGACATGTCATTTTAAAGCTATGGTCAATATGCATGCAAATGGCTCTTTCAAAACTAAGAAAAATATTTTGTTTAATATTTATTAACAATTTAACAATTGATTTTTAATATTTTTTTATGCTCTCACTATTAATTATAGCGAAAAACTACCAAGCCATTCGCATGAAGAATTTCGTCCCCAAGATTTTGGACTTTTTTAAAAACGATATTTATTTGAACAATTGCGGGTTTTAAATGGATTTAGGCTGAGCAATGTACGTATTTTTATATAAATCTAAATTAATATATTATGTACATTTTTTAAATACTTTCATAATGGTTCGCAATAGAGGAGGAAAGCGAGAAATTAAAAAAAAGAACTTGCGTATTAACAGTTCATTTTTTGCTTTGTCCACATTTGTGTGCAGGGACTTGCTTCAGAGAATTACAAGCGGCCCTTCAGTAATTATATTTGTATTTAATTTGATTATTATTATTTAATTTTAGCAAATTTATGTATAAATCTAGAATTCACTTTTAGTTGATAAGGTTTTTTTATAATATTTTTTAAAATAATTTTACAGCAATATTAATATAAATAAACGAATATTTCTGAAAATGTTTTATTATTTCCTTTCTTTCATTTATTTGTTTAAATTCCAACTAAAACTTATTTACAAAAAAAATTATTACAATATATTATGATAAAGTAACTTAGAAAATTTAATTTTGTGTCATTGCTATTTTGATAATTTACGATTCAGGTTTAACTAGCACTTGTTTAAAAAAATCATCCAATAATAAAATTAATATTCATTATTGACATTTTTGACTAATAAATAAATGTCTTTTACGTAAAAATATTAAAATTTGTATTATTCAGAAAAGTTTTTATACCAAATTAATATATTTTAAAATGATTCACAAAAAATAAGCATGAAATGAATAGATGTTGTTATGCGGTAATATCCGCGCTCAGTCATAGAGTCGAACACGACAAAACCGACCTTTAAATAAACAAAACCGACCGGATTTCTCTATAAGTGAATTTACAATACAAACATTTGTGTTAGATTGAACAGAAAGAAAACAAAACTGCCGATTGCCTTGTACATCCTGCAAACATTTACCCAACGCAATAGTATAGTGGCTTTTAGCGGACGGATAGTATAGAGATTACACGACAGTTCCCCACACTGACACTTCCCCACACTGCCCAAAATACTGACACTTCCCCACAGCCCTTGGACGTTGTTTAATGATTCAGAAATAATCTCGACTGACAGTTCCCCGCACACCCCCCCCCCCCCCCCATAGGATATAGGCTTCAGCGATCATCGTTACAGCCGCACCAGTGACAACGCATCTTGACATAATACTCCTTTGGGGTGAAGAAAAGCGCTCGGTCTATGTACTTCATTATTAACACGGTCTCGAAAATATCATTGTGATGTAATGTAATTTCCATAAAAATAAAATAAATTCAGAGTATGATTTTGGACTGGCAAAATAATAACAAAACCGATCATTTTGGTGTTGTTATCATTTTGGCGTGTTTAAAACTAATCTAACCTAACCTAAAATTGCCAAAGGGTCCTCCCCATAGTAGCTTTTGAAGTATACGTGCAGCGTAAGAGTAGCCTTGGGGGGGGGGGGGGGGGGGGGGGGGGGGTGGAAATGTTAGGCGAGGTTATTTCCGAGTCATTAAACATGTAGCCACGTACACGGGCTGTGGGGAAGTGTCAGTATTTTTTGCAGTGTGGGGAACTGTCCGGACACCAGTATAGAGGTGAATGAGAAAGCGGTCTTAGGCCTGTAATAAACTCCCCTCCACGTGGCATCTTATTTAGGACTCACCCAAATAGTTGTTTCCCACGAGTTGTTTCTTCCCTCTGCTACTGTATTTTGTTATATTGTTTTTAGTCGGTGTCGGAGTTAAACTTAGTGGATGAGAGTGTAGTTATGAGTGGAAAGAAAAAGCGTGTTGTTTTATCTATGAATAAATAATTCGACCACGCAGCTGGACCGCTGACGTGAGTTGAGCAAATTTTCAAAATTAAGTTTATATGCCTATGTTTTAGGATTTCAACCAACAATTTGAGAAATAGGTCTACTCACGAAGGCGTTGAACAGCTGTTTGTGTGTACGCAATATATTAGTAGAGTTTGTTTGCGCCTGGTGGCCTCGCGAGTTTGCACCACTTGGCTTTGAACCGGGTACTTTTATGGTATTTTACGTTTTGGTCGACTTTGGGGGAACCAAGCGAGCTATAAGGTCGCGTAAAAAAACAAAATGTGCAGAATAACATCCTACATTTATATTTTTAGAAAAAAATCACAAAAACTTTTATTCTCGTAGTAAAAATGTCAAAAAATAGTTACTTCTTGTCAAAAAACGTACTTCCTGTGGTTGGATTTTTTTGGCTAACGAACTCGTCCGAGCGACGTAGACAACCAACATGTGTACCAAATTTGAACCAAATCGGACTTAAAATGCGGCCGCTAGAGTGCGAACACATATATGATCGGTGCTCATTTGCTACTCCCGACCTTGGGTCTTACCATAAGGGCCACTGCAATAGCTCATTTTTCCTATGGAAATTCGCTAAAAACGGAAAGCAATCAAACGATTAGATGGAGGTGATTCAATAAGAAACGTGGCAAGTGATTTAGGTGTTGGAGAAGTGACTGTCGGGGATCGGACACGAAATAAATCAGAAATTGAAAAGTGAGTACAGTATACTGAGTATACCAACGGTATTCAAATAAAGAACAGGCTAACCAATCACCGAAAAAAGCGAGTAAGAAAAAACTTTATTACGATATCCAATTTCTTTCATTTGAGTACATTATCGAACCGTCTATGTTTATTTAAAACTATATTATTTACAAATCAAATACTGTATAATTTAAAGTAAGTATGGCTCCAAATCAGCCTAAAACGACGTAAATGACTCGCACCTCAATGGTTTTCTTACGGTCTACCCGTATTATCCGAGTTTTTGGTTATCCGAGGTCTGCCCATTACCTCGGAAAATCGAGGTCCTACTATAACAAGTAAATACAATAAGTATAAATAAAATAGTACAAAACGGTAGGAGAGAAAAATAATTCAAAATCTCTTTAACAAACACTAAGTAAAAGTGAATTAAAGTTCTTAGAAGGATGGAGGGATAAAATAATTAATTTATATAAAAGTAATATTTTAAAGCTATTACTCTACTTTAAGTGATTTAAGTGTTCTTATTTCAACTGCAGTCAATACAATTATACCTTAAACGTTGCCTGAAAAAAATTCCTTTGAAAATCACTAATTATGTTCTAGTCTTTCGTGTTTCAAAATGGCGACCTGCATGCAGAACAAACTATACTCATTGGAATAGCTACTTGCATTATCTAATTATATACAGAGTGTCCCGTAATTACGGGATCAAACTTCACCAGGTGATTTTTCAAGTCAAGATATACAAGAAATGTCCAATAAATCATAGTCCTATCTCGCTTAGTTTTACGACAGTCTGTCTGTGTTTTTTACTAAACAACTTTTATCTTCGAAATCGATACAGGTATAAACTTAAAACTTTACACACCTGTTAGTATAACAAAGAACAATATTTAAAAAAAGTTTTAAATAATTATCACCTCCGGTTTCTAAATGGCGGCCATACTAAGTTTTCCAAGCTTAATAACTCAAAACCCTTAAATTGTATAGTAAATTCACAAGTGTAACAACACATGGCGAAGGTTTTTATAACATACTAGCTGACCCGTACGGCGTTGCCCGTGGTGGTTGGTATTTTCAGTCTTAACGTAATTGTATTCTTTTTAAGTGTTCAGTCAGTGAGTGGTATTTGGCTTTTATATATCTTAAATAATTAGCCCAATAATTGGTGTTTTAGTTCATTGTAGGCCTAACCTAAAATTATATTCAGTTTTTGATCCAAATCAGCTGTTGATCGAAATCAGCTGTTTTAAGCTTTTCATACGAACAGCTGTTTTTGTGCCCCTGATAAAATCAAAAGAAATCTTTCTTCTTCTTCCTTAAGATTGACCTTCCATAAGATTAACATTGAAACTTTGAGGGCCACTGGGGCGTAGCCCTAATGTCCTAGGACTTCGGTAAATGGCCTAAAACCTTCCCAGGGTTAACCTGTGTTACTATGCAAAATTTCAAAGCAATCGGATGGACGGTTTGGTAACGCATAAAGGACAAACATACAAACAGACAAACGTACAAACAGACAAACGTACAAACAGACGGACATACATTGAATTTTATATATATAGATTTAAGACCAAATTTGTTGTGCTACGATATATAATAACGGAGAAATTAAAGTTTGCCTGAGCACACTCCTTTATTTACATTTAACACACAAATAAAGTTGTGTTAAAGGAATTACAATGGAAATTAACATAATGTATTGCGTAACAGCTGTAATGTAATGTGTTTATCAATCAGCTGTTATTTTGCATTGTTCAATTATGAATAACCAGGCCATTGTTGTTGTCTTCGTGTAAACTTTGGTTCTTGTCTACATTTCATCTGTGATGGAGAACTTTTCAAATGCTGAGTGAGCTGATATCAATTTTGCATACGGTTTGGCCAACGGTAGTGGTAGATTAGCCTCCACGTAGAAGACACCCTATCTACAAATATATTTTATATCAATTCATAATCGATTCAGGGTAAATGGAAAGTTTAAAAAGGACATGAGTGTTGCAGGTAGGCCGAAAACAGTTTGTTTAGTAGATTTTTAAGAAGACATACTGCAAGTCGAACGAAATCCATCTATTAATACGAGAGCGATTGCAAATAATATGAACGCATCGAAATCTACAGTATGGAATTTACATCCTTTTAAATTACAGAAAGTGCAAACTTTAAAAGCTGAGGATTATCCCATAAGAGTATGATTTAAGACATTTTCCCCTTTTGATTCCTTATCGGATGGTGTAACTGGTAAAACAATCGGATGAAGGATAACAGAATGTACATCTAATATTCCTTTGTTTACTGTGTCCGTATAGAATGCCGTGTTGAACAAACCAATTATTACACATAACTTACTATTATCCTTCATCCGATTGTTTTGTCAGTCATACCATCCATCCGGTAGAGAATAAAAAGGGCTACAAAAAAGGTATCTTGCAATTTTTTTCCGTTAATATGTACGGTTTTTGAGTAATTTAGGTTTGAAATTTTCAAACAGCCGCCATTTTGAAACACATTATTGGATATAATCGTCTATTTTGATTAAGATAGATCATTGTTAGATTAAACTTCATGCCAAGTTTGAACTGAATCAGTCAAACCATTCTCTAGATATGAATAATTTTTTTTAGATGGCAGATATCTGGAAAACGAAGCATTTCCGAACTTTTTACATGAAGTTTATATCAACTTTTTTTCTTTATTTTCTTTAGTAGAAGACGTCCTGAAAGTTTCTCCGTGAGACAAAACTGTATACAAATAAAATCCTTATTATTAGATTAAATATAAGTTTGTAACTGTAATCGTCACTGATGATGATGAATTGGTCATCGAAACGCGTTTCATTACCAAATTTTTGAGAGAAACGGGTTTCATTTTATAGCTCCAGATCTAGTTGTAAATCCGTGCTTTAGGTTTGACATGTTATAAAATTAACGATCTGTAAGTGAGATGGACCTTTCGAGATTAGTATTATTATTACTATAGCCTAAGCACTGTTAAAGTATTAGATTGTTCTGACAAATTAACGATGTAATAGTTATTCTCTAATATTACAAAGTAATTCTCTGATAACAGTGGACAGTTAAAAAGCTCATATACGGGAGGGATAGGTACCTAATTTTATTTTTAGATAAACGGGTTACAATCATCTCTTTGCCAAATTTACGTGGATATTATCACTGTGTTTGGACAAACTAATAGAACTCCGATCCAATGCAATATTTCGTTCCACTGAAATTCGATGATAGTGGCGCTATCTATTGGGGAAACGACGGAAGCTGTGTGAAACACCAATGCTACCAATGATTTCTCCCTAGCGCTACCTCGCGGCGCGATCATGCACTATTTTCCCGACAACCTTTTTTTCGGCACACAGCCCCCGTATGCATGCATGATCTCTTTTATTATTCATGATCTATGATATTATACAGCTACGAAATATTCTACTTTTTTACTGTATTACTATTATTTTCCGCTAGTAATCTTTAAGTGGTGTTCCACAGGGACAACTTTTTGATTTTACTATTTATCTGTAAACATAAAATCGAACGTTTCTTTTTCCACTATATACTTAAAAACTATTCGACCGATTTCACTGAACATTTCAAAGTTTGCCCTTATAGTGCCGAGAGTGAAAACCCGTAAACATTATTTCGATTACTTTACATTTAAAAAGTTAAAACACTATCCTAAAACAATACACATTTAATTCCTCGGGACTAGAGAGGAGATTTTTTTTTATGAGATATATTACAAAATTATAGCCCTTGCATTGTGATTGTTTACTTTAAAGGGTTGAATACCAACCCCTAAAACAATAAATATTCATTATTCTACTCCCATTAAAGCCAGAGAGCGTAAAATTTGTACATTTGTTCCATTAACGTTACAAAGAAAAAGTAAACACATTAAATTTTAGTCGCTATGATTTAAAGGGTTAAAATGAGGTAACTACCCTTACACGAAAACCGTTAATTCCACTAACTTCCTACTTACAACATAGCTCAAATCCTTTACATAATATTCTTAGGAGATATAAGAAAGACAAAAAAAAATTATTTTAGGCCTATTATAAGGGGTATAAGTTTAGAAATTAAAACACTAACCTTAAAAATAAATAATAATTCGTGTACTTGCTATGAAGATATATACCGTAAACTGGGCACATACTATGTTTAATTTACGTATAGTAAATAAACAAATTAAAAAACACCTAAGGGGTAAATGTTTAACATATTTAATAGTTACTGTAAACTATAATCATAGATGTGAAATACACTTCGATTCTTAACGTTCGGGAGTTAAGAGTAAAAAACTGACCAAAACTGGAATTTTACTGTGTAGTACCATTATATTTGGATAACCTAATAGAACTCCGATCCAATGCAATATTTCGTTCCAATGAAATTCGATGATAGTGGCGCTATCTATTGGGGAAACGACGGAAGCTGTGTGAAACACCAATGCTACCAATGATTTCTCCCTAGCGCTACCTCGCTGCGCGATCATGCACTATTTTCCCGACAACCTTTTTTTCGGCACACAGCCCCCGTATGCATGCATGATCTATTTTATTATTCATGATCTATGGTAGTACTCACGAGTGTGGACCTGAGATTTACAGGTGCTAAGACTGGTGCCGTTGGCCACGGCTGTACTAGCCTTCATTACTGGCTTGTTGTGGGAGTAATGTCATTAATAATGATCGTGTAGAGTACGCCATCAGTATTTCATCATTACTCAGTCCATTGTTAAACACAGTTCAGTCGACATACTTACACAAAAAGTACGTATACTGACGAACAGTAATGTCATTCCTAATGATCGTGTAAGGTTGAACAATAATGAAGGAGTAATGATGAAATACTCTTGAGGTAATGACATTACAGGAAATGGCATTATTACTGATCGTGTAAAGTCCAATTTAGTTGTTAGTAATTTATATTTCCGAATCGTTGTGTATTGATAATAAATGGTAACTTCAAACAGAGGATAATTTCTTAGTAGCTTATATGACCCCATAAGAATATGCCTTTAAATTTTTGTATTTCTATCCTAAGTATTTTTTTTTCTTTGATGATTTTGTCAGTCAATCATTCAATTAGGACAAGGCAGCTTATATATGAAGTATTGACGTTTTTTGGACACATTTTTATCTGTGTATACCAAATACATTTGATTATTATTATTATATTAATCGCAATAGTACATTTACGAACTTAAATCCTACGCATCAGTCAATGCATTAATTATAGAGGCAATTACTTTGGCTGACTGAACACAAATCCAGCTTTCATAAACCAGACCGACTCGACGTGCTACTTGAAATGCTAGCTTAGCCTTTGTCTATACGATATGAGGCGTACACGAGGGTGGTATCGATTCCTCCATTCAACTCTTCACGCACGAACGTCTCTCGGAGATATCTCCACTTCGATTGGTATGGATTGCTTTCACTCAACGCAAAATGTCGCTTCTTATTTACACAAAAACGCAATTATAAGTTACACTCTCTACTTCAATCGGAATTGTCGAAATCGTGTTCAATCAAAGTTTCGAGAAAGGTGTCATTGTGGTTTATTTGCTTGAGAGAGAGATTTTTTTGTCGTTTTTTTTCACATTTAATCCAAGTTGGCTGTGTGACGTGTTGTAACAACAACAAAAGGAACAATGTAAAACACTAAAAATTACACATTTTACAAAACTATTGTATTCTAATGGATGTAGTCAGTTTTTCACCAATAAATCTCAACCGGTATTCAAATATAATTATGTTTTAATTTGCAATTTCAATGGCGTAACTTCATAAACAAAGAAATTTCAAGCATCTTTCAAATGGGAATTATATAATTAGGTCCTAAACCCAAGTTGCTAAATTTCAAGTCCATTTTACAAGAACATTGTTGGTTTATAAGAAAATTTTGAGGATAAAAAAGTGTTTAAATAATTAGACCACGTATCTAATCCAAAAACGTAACACAAAATGGAAGATTTCCGTTTAAAATTTTAAAGTTTACCCCCATATTTCAAAATTATCTGGTGTTACCGCAATTTGAAGACGACAAAGTTATTCAAAATAAACAATTTTATTATTCTTTAAAATTTTTACTTTCTCCCCCCTATACGTAGTACATGGAGAAAGTATTGTTTTCGTCCAAATTTTCGAATTTTAATTTTTAGTGGAGTTATCTGTTTTGGTGCTCCCTTAACACCCAACAAATGTTTAGTGGAATAATTTCAAACTTGGCATGAAGCTTAACCTAACAATGATATACCTCAAGAAAAATAATCGATATTATCGAATCTTTCGTTCCAAAATAGCGGCTATTTGAAAATTTCAAACCTAAATAACTCAAAAACCGTACATTTTAACGAAAAATGTCATGATACCTTTTTTGTAGCCCTTTTGATTCCCTATCGGTTGGTGTAACTGTCAACACAATCGGATGAAGGATAATAGCTAAGTTAAAGGTAATGACAGCAAATGTACATACAATATTGCTGTGTTTACTGTGTTGGTATAGTATGCCGGGTTGAACAAACCAATTATTACACATAATGAACTCAATCAGTCAAACCGTTCTCTGGATATGAATTATTTTGCACAAAAAACAAAATGGCGGATATCTGGGAAACGAAGTTTTCGGTCCTATGTTTATATGAACTTGTTTTGTTATTTTCACCTGAAGAACAAGTCCTGAGAGTTTCTCCGTTTTTTCGTGGGACACCCTGTATATATGATTTGTAATGAAACCACAAAACGTGTTCTTGGGACCATGATCGGTGCTCATTTACCCTACCTTGGGTCTTACCATAAGGACCGCTGCAATAGCTCATTTTCCCCATGGAAATTCGCTAAAAATATACGAAGCAATAATGTGTGTTCTAAACCCACGTAGAAAATTAGAATTTCAATAAATAATGTGTTAAGGTTTTCTATCATTATTTTTTTTTTAGAAAAACATAATTAATTTGCAGACTTTCTAAGTTAGAATAGAATAGAATATGGTCTAGAATATGATTCTTTTTGTTTTGGTTTTACATTTTCTTACAATTTGGTTCAAAAGAATAATCCCTACATGGGCTTACGCCTGTGTGTAGGTAATGAGTTGAGTGCCCAAATGCAATGCGATCGAAACTCTCATGCCAGACATGTAAATATATTTTATGGTCATAATTATTTTATAAAGACTCATTTATATTGTTGTTCTGGTGGTGGCAGTGTAGTAGTTGTTGAGATAAAACGCCAATAGACTATCACATACCACAATAACACACACACAAGAACAAGCTGAGAAGAGGAGAATAATAATAATAACCATTTATACCCAAGCATACATCCATAGATTACCATACAATCAAACTCATTCTACATATATATACTTACACTTAATCATCCATTGCAATACACTAGCATGCGAATACGTCCCAGCACTTTGTACACTCATAAATATTAGTATAGGGTTTTCGCCTTATATATATAAAAAAAAAAAAAAAACAGCAATAATAATAGTAAATAAATAAATCCACTCACCCTCATGTAAAATGCATATACAACGTGACACATACACTCCTGTATAATTATCTCATTATAAATTTATACCCAAACATTATTATACCTAAACACATACACTTTCATCTCAGACAATCTTTCTTGTATCCTACATTCCCATCCTGGTATATACACTCACTTATATTCTAATTATCTACAATTATACACCGACCTGAGGAGGTTTTCAGACTCATCCCTACCAATGTTAAGCAGCCATTGTGTCACGTGTTTATTATATGTGTGTATTTGAAGCAATTCCGTGTCTCTCAGCTTCAGTGGTACATTCCGATACAACACCTGAGCCACATATTGCGCACTTAGTTCTGACCTTTTATTGCGTAAACGAGATGTAGCAATCCCGAATCTTACAGCATTTCTCGTGCTGTACGAATGCCTAATATTTGTAAATAACTTACTTTTATTCTTAAATATATGCAATAGAATAGATTTAATATAAAGTTGTCTTATATCTAGCACATGGATATTTTTAAATAGCATTTCAGTTGGATACATTCGAGACTTATTCATCATTGCTTTTAGAACAGCTTTTTGCGAAACTAGTATGCGCTCAATCTGAATTTTACCAGCACCTCCCCATGCAATAATACCAAACTGTAAAATTGATTGCACATACGCGTAGTACGCTTGTTTTAACTCGCTTTCATTCAAAATGCCAGCAAACCGTCTAAACACATATGTCAGTTTACGAACTTTACCTTTAATTAAAGAGATATGCTCATTCCACTTTAATCGATCGTCAAACATAACTCCAAGATATTTATATTTGTCGACTCTTTCGAGCCGATCACAGCCGCAATGATTACTGATTATGTCACCGCACGAGTGCAAAACCAATTCTCTATTAATATGTTCCCGATTGTTCTCCCTTATTGAAAACGTCATATACTTTGTTTTACGTACATTAAGAGTTAGTGCATTATGATCGAACCAACATTTTATTGTTGACAAATCGCAAGTAGCCTGGGAACAAACTTCATTCCAGGATTCCCCTTTGAACAAAATGGATGCATCGTCAGCAAATAGAAATAAGTTCCCCTGCATCTTTATTTTTGAAATATTATTTATGTATATAAGGAACAAAATAGGCCCTAATGTACTACCCTGTATCACACCAAAATCTACCGGACACGGATCACTAACATAAGTTAAAATAAAGTCAAAGTTTTTTTCTAAATTTAAAAAAGCGAGCTAATATTTTTGTTTAAGTACAAACTGAATTAAATATTATTTTGCGGTTATCATATTCAGTTGACGTAACACGTAGTCGGTTGGCCAAAACCGTGAATCAGGCATGTCGGATTTCTACCAATGAAGATTGTTTACTTTAACAAGAGAGAAGCTCTCAGAGAATCAAGAGTTTCACAAAGTTTATATGACACAAAAGTATTCAGTCCACGTAGGAATTACTCTGCGCAAGCGCTCTTTACTGTTCCAAACTGTTCCAAAATTGTTTACGAACTTGATTTTGTATATCTAATAATACTACAATGCAAAATAGCCTATACTAATATTATAAAAAGGGAATGTTTGTTTTTTTGTTTGTATGTAGGGGGTATTCTCTGGCACTACTGAAACGATTGAAAAATAGTTTTACTAATTAAAAGGTACACTATCCCTGAGTAACATAGGCTATAATTCATTTCGATAAACCCCTTTTTTATTTCAATATTTGTAAATTTAGTCGGAAACAATTCTTAGGTTAGGCCTAGAATGATAAAACAACACATGTATTTACATTTATTACCATAGCAACCAATTGAATAAAATAACAGATAATATAGCTATTAGCTCCAATATTTCCATTAACAGCTGATTTCAAAATTTGAAGCAATTATTTTTGTATTTCTAGCTTTTAGGTTAGGGTTTAAAAATGTAGACCTGAGCCTTGCTGGTTCTTTTAACCATTATTATAACTGTTGTTATAAAATATAAGAAATACTAATTTAATTTGAATATTTAAGATTACTTACCATCTTAGTTTTGAGGTTATTATTAATCCTACACCTTTATTATAAATAAAACATAACATACGTTTTTAGAAGGTTCCAATGGGGGTTGGCGTGCGAAGCACGCAGGGGTCTCCCCTAGTTATTAATAAACACAATTTAGCATTTTACTATAGCAAATAAATTTCTAACATCTTATAATTGGATTTATACTTCCTGATTAAAATAAGAATTCTTTATAAATTGAAATGGATGCCTTTTTACTTTCTCACTATACTATAGTATAGAGGAAGTGATATATAGTGATCGCAAAAAAATCGAGATTTTTGTGGAAATATCCGTTTTGGGACACCCTGAGCCCAAAAAATGTTTTTTACAAAATGTCTGTCTGTATGTATGTAGGCCTATGTCTGTATGTATACAAAGCTAGAGCGAAAACTATTCGATCGATTTCAAACAAATTTGCACCATACATCTCAAGTAGGCCTGTATAGATGGACGAAAAACGGGTTTGGAAAAAAAAACTCAAAACAGTCAGTTATAATTTTTGTATGAAAAAAAAACGGCTCTAACGATTTTGATAAAATTTGGCGTATTTGTATAGCCTTTAATGTACCCTACCATATGCAAAAAACCGCATGTTTCTAAAAATTATCGTTTAGCTAATAATAATAATATCTGATTTTTGGGGTTTTTTTGGCCGAAAAGGGGGTTGTTTTTCAAAATTTGCAAAACATTTTTCGTGCATCTATACAGGCCTAATTGACGTGTTTGGTGAAAATTTGTTCGAAAACGATCGAACAGTTTTATCTCTAGCTAATAATAATAATATTTATTAGTTAATCTCCCAGTTTAGAATCGCCTCTCCTTCCTCTCCTACAATAATGAAGTCACTGTGAATCTGTTTAATAATTTAAATATGTTTGTGAGAAAGTATGTGCCAATTTCTGGTACCGATTATTTAACTAGTAAATGTAATACTGTACATATTTATAAATGCATTTACTCTTTTATTTGTAGTCTATAAATAAGACAAAGATTCGTATAAAAAGAGCGTTAAATTTAATTACAGTATTAAATTATAAGTATTATAACCCAATTGTGGCTTTTGTAGAAATCTACCAAGAAATATAATTTTTAGTTTTTTGCCGACAACTTAGTTATCCATTAAAGTACAGAAAAGTTAAAACATGTCTGTAGTTAAATAATTCGTTGTTGTCTGCTGTAAAAGTTAACAGTTTTAGTAATAAGTTAAAAAGTTTAAAAGGATGCCATTTTAAAGATATCTGATTTTGTGTACCCTGGTAAATATTTACATAAAAATAGGTTTATCATATTTGAACTTACTATCTAAGTACTTTTAAAGATATTACGTAAAAAAATGGTGCACAATTGGGAAACAAAACGTTTTTGGACCTACGTTTACAGGAACTTTTATGTTATTCTACTAAGCGGTTACATCAGTAAGCTGATTATACATCACCCTGTATAATCAGAAACTTTAAATATTAGTTTTACCTACATTATACAGGGTGTTCAGAAAAAAGTTTAACAATTCATTGCGTGATTCCCCACATCGAAATAAAATGAAAAGTTTCAATAAACATGGGACCAAAAATGCTCCGTTTTCTGTCTAGCACCCATTTTGTTTTCTTTTTACAAAATAATTCATATCTAGAAAAATGTTTGACTGATTGAGTTCAAACTTGGCATGAAGTTTAACCTAACAATGATATGTCAAGAAAAATAAAGGGTTATATCCAATCATGCGTTTCCAAATGACGGCTGAATGAAAATTTCAAACGTAAATTATTCAAAAATAGTAGATTTTAACAAAACTATGTCAAGACAAATTTTGTATAGCCCTTTTGATTCCCTATAGGATGGTCTCACTGTCAAAACAATCGGATGAAGGATAATAGTTAAGTTGTTGTGTAATAATTGGTTTGTTCAACCCGACATCCTATACCTATATAGCTATTATACTTCAATCGATTGTTTTGACAGTTACTCCATCCGATAGGGAATCAAAAGGGCTACAAAAAATGTGCCTTGACATTTTTTGGTAAACTGTAAGGTTTTTGAGTAATTTAGTTTTGACATTTTCACAAAAGAAGCCATTTTGAAACACATGATTGGATATAATCGTTTATTTTTCTTGAGATAGACCGTTGTTAGGTTAAACTTTATGCCAAGTTTGAATAATTCAGTCAAATATTTCTCTAGATATGAATTATTTTGTAAACAAAATGGCAGCTAGACAGAAAACGGAGCATTTTTGGTCCTAGGTTTTTGGGAACTTTCATGTTATTTTGATGTGGGGAAATAACGCCCTGAATTCTTGGAACTTTTTTCTATATATTTCCAAATAACATTTTCGTATATATTAAAGAGGGAAAGTAAATAAAGAATGTACTAAGATTTATGTATTATAATAAAACCAAGAGCGCGACGGACAAGCACGAAAGTAGAAATCCGCTATTTAAGAAATTCAAACATGTAGACCGGTAAATAAAAAATCAATTATATATTGTTAACTCACAATTACATTTAAAAACACAGAGTGCATACTGATGTGTCGGTAAAGTGTATGAATTAAATTAATACTCTATATAAAGTATTTTGGTTTGTCTGCTATAAAATAAAGTTACATTTTTCTGAATACCTTAGGGAAGCATACTTAAAAAAAAAAGTGTATCGTTTTTTTTTATTGATTATTGTAGCTTGCTTTCTGCTCTTTTAATTGATATATAACATAAGATATATTTCATTTGCATTAGATAAGAGAAAAATGTTTTTCCGAAACCATGCAAGCGCGATATTGCTACATATGATATGATTTTCTATTTTGTGTTTTGTAAATAAAGCCAATCCTCCGAAAATAGTGTTTCTTTTTTACTAAATTTACC
>JAGFPH010004218.1:90419-112486 GCA_018207615.1 Philaenus spumarius
ACCGCTTGAAAATCGCCCATAAATATCTCCAAAAGCAGGCATAAATAGTGTTGTAACCTAAACTGAAAAATAAAACCAAAAGTGCCCTTATAAATTAATGGTCAAATAAAAATTACATATCATAACTTGTTGACGATAGTGACATTTGATTTTATTTAAAACAAACCGCTTGAAAATCGGCCATTTAGATCCAAAAAAGCAGGCATCAATAGTGCCTAAACTAAAAAAATACAAAAGAGCCCTTATAAATTAATGGTCAAATAAAAATTACATTTCATAAATTGTTGTTGACAATGACAACATTTATTTAATTTATTTAACATCTCCAGGAATAGGTATCAACAGCGTTGTAATCTAAAACCGAAAAACCCCAAAAAGTGCTCTTAGTGTTTTCATTTAAAACAAACCGTTCGGCCATTTAAATCTCCAGAAGCAGTCATCAATAGGGCTGTAACGTAGACAAAAAAAACCCCTTATAAATTACTGATCACATAAAAACCACATTTCATAACTTGTTGATTTTAACCACAACATTTCATTTTATTTAAAACAAATCACACTAAAATCGCCTCGGTAGATCACCAGAAATACTTAGCCGTAAAATAAGCCAATTGACCAAAGTGCGTTCAAAGCAAAACTTATTCAATCCTATTCACCAACAGAAACTAACTTAGTAAATATCAACTAATTTTCACTGCATATTTAACTACAAAGTTCCATTATACAGAGTGTAACCGGGAATGTTTTCCAAATTAATGAATTACTGTTGAAACCACTCTTTTCACTCTCTGCAGTGGTCTGTATGTTGTGATTTCATCCACACAGAATCTAATTCGGTTTGTTCCTAACATTGTGGTTTTGGTTAAATTATTCGCTCGGTTAGTTGCATTAAATACACGTACAAGCTAAACCCCAATCACACCAAATTATAACTCGTTTCACATAAATATAGAGTTTGTAGAGTTAGATGGAAATTGTATTTACAACAATCACGTTTTGTTACGTTAGATTTGAAATATCTGCAATTGAATTGTAAACATTTAGTATATGCACTGCATTGAATAACAACTATTTATTTATTTATAGAGCAAATTTCTACACTTTTCTCAAATCTGAAATCAGATGCGAACGACTAAAGAAACTAAGTTTCATAAACCCTTGTTTTACGGGGATCCGACACTATCTCTTGGCCAAAATTTGAACATTTTGACTTTTTTCAAAAATATTATTTTTTTATAATGTATATTTTTCTGAACATGAATACAAAATTTTAGTCAAATCTGAGTATTTTTCGTTAGTTTTCTGCAGCAAAAAGTAAAACTAAGCACTTTAATCTTGATAAACATCTTAAAATTTGGATTCTGACATTACGATAGGCACTTTTTGTTGATTTTCATGCACTAAGAATTCTATTATTTTGCTATGTTCTATTATAACATTTTTAAAACATAAATAAACCGGAAGTAAATATTTTTGAGATTTTTCTTACGAGAATGAATTTGTCTATGAGTTTTTTCTACACATATAAATTTAGGATGTTATTCTGCATATTTTGTTTTTTACGCGACCTTATAGCTCACTTCTTGGTTCAACCAAAATCGATCAAAACGTAAAATACCATAGAAGTACCCGGTTCAAAGCCATGAGGTGGACTCTACCGTGGGGTTGAGCAATGCATTGTGTATTGAAGATACTCCCAACACGGGGGTTGGCTTGCGAAACACGCAATGTTTTTTGTGTTGAAGACAAGCCGAATATTCGGAATGGCGTGCGAAGCACGCAATGTAATGTGTATTGAAGACACTCCCAACACGGGGGTTGGCGTGCGAATCACGCAATTCTTTGCGTGTTGAAGATACTCCCAATACGGAGGTTGGCGTGCGAAGCACGCAATGCTTTGTGTATTGAAGATACTCCCAATATGGGGTTGGCGTGCGAAGCACGCAATGCTTTGTGTATTCAAGATACTCCCAAAATGTTGTGCGAAGAATTTTGCAGCTATTCAGCACCGTCGTGAATAGACCTATTTCCCAAATTGTTGGTTGAAACCGTAAAACGTAGGGATATAAATTTAATTTTGGAAATTTGCTCAACTCACGTCAGCGGTTCAGCTGCGTGGTCGAATTATTTATACTACTTAGACTGGCATAGAACATGTTCACGGTATTACAAAGTTAAATTGAAATATGTGGTTACAGACATGAAGTTATAATTGTCTGTATGTTTTCATGTTCAATCCACTGTTTAAAATCATTAATTTAACTTGTATAATGGATCTAATATCGAGGCTGAGAGGAAAAGACGTTTCACGATTTCCATAACTGTAAACGTTTTGAAATTAATATCTTTTTGAATTCACTGGAATAGAAAATTAAAAAAGATAGAAGTGGTGTAGGAGGCGAAACAATGCGTCCCTTGAAGAATAAAATCACGCGACCAAGCGAAACAGTTTGATGTCGACTGTTGTTGACACTTCATCCGATCGTTTTAAACTTAAAATGTTTTACTGGCGATATGAGAGGTTTGTTTCTTGTTTTCATATTTATAACGGACCTTCTAAATACTCGGATACACAAGCTTTATATTGGATTATCGAAATAAATTTATATTATATAGGCCAGCTAAGCGGAAACTGAAATATAACTCGGTATCTAAAATTAAAACTTGAAATGAGTAAAACTGTAATGTAAAACATAAATTTATAAAAGCTTATTTATGTAAGAAAAGGTGCCATTGTCTCTTAAAAAAAGTCAATTGCAAGGTCTTTAAATCCAAAACGTTGTAAAATCAGTTCAAGGAACTAAGTCGAGTACATTTATTGCTCAAAAAATAAATTATGTGTGTATGTTGCCGTTATTAAACACACACACAATCATTTTAGGTTAGGCAAAAAATGAACCAACATTTTATGTTTATTGGATGAATTTAAAATGAATGGACATTTAACTGTGTTTTAAGAGACGATCGGTTTCGTGCGCCGTAATTAAAGATATTATCGTCAAGAGCTGAAGTTTTAGGTTAGGCCTAGAAATCAATTTTAAGCCCAGGCCTAACCTAAAATTATTGTTTGTGTGTTGCCGTTCAGACAGGTAAAATAAATTAAACATACACACAATAATTTTAGGTAAGGCCTAGACGGATGAACCAACATTCTATATTTATTGAATGTATATTTACAATGAATTGACATTGATCTTTGTTTACCATCTTAGCTTTTATGTTATAACTAGCTGGAACGACCCGGCTTTGCACGGATAGACAAATCAAAGTTCTGTTAAATGTATATTAACAAAAAATATATTATATCAATAAATATATTAGGCCTACACTATATATTTCTTATGGGGATTTTTAGTAACTTTGACCCCCCCCAAAATTAAAATTACGATTTTTTAAACTCTTTTTTAGCGAGCACCTAGGGCCCTAGAGGAAGCTACATACCAAATTTCATTCCAATCCGTTCGGTGTTTCTTTTTAGTAACTTTGACTCCCAAAACCCCCCTAAATTTTCGAAATTTTTAAAACCCTTTCTTAGCGAGTACCTAGGGCCCTAGAGGAAGCTGCTTAAGAAATTCCATTCCAATCCGTTCGATGGTTTTTTTGTAGTAACTTTGACCCCCCAAACCCAATAAAATTTTGAATTTTTTTAAACCCTTTCTTAGCGAGCATCTATGGCCCTAGAGGAAGCTACATACCAAATTTCATTCCAATCCGTTCGGTAGGTTTTGAGAAATCGTGATTTAGTAACTTTGACCCCCCAAAACCCCCCTATAATTTCGAATTTTCTAAAACACTTCCTTAGAGCGCGTCTAGAGCCTATAAAGAGTATTAGTGCCAATTTTCATGTTTGTAGGAATCGTGGTTTTGGAGAAACTGTTATGAGTCAATGGAATTTGGCTTTTATAAGTATAGATTAATTCTACACCTTTATAATAATAACATTAAACGTATGGAAACAGTAAATACTTGTATAAAAAACAAACTAATAATTGAAAGATGAAAATTATTTCATTCGAAATGTACTGCGCCATAAATGTGCACAAAACATTATGTGTGTCGTGCCGTTAAGGCAGTTAAAATAAATTAAGTATACAAACAATAAATTTAGGTTAGACCTAGACTGATGAACCTTTATTTTATTTTTATTGGATGTATTTACAATGAATGTACATTGTGTTTACTGTGTCTTAGCTTTGATCTTATAGTTAATTCTACACATTTTATTATAATAACATTAAACGTATTGAAACAATTAATACTTGTATCAAAACATAAAATTATATTAACTTTTTGATTTTTTTTAAATATAAAATTATAATGTTGTATGGATGTAGTTGAAATTTTAGAATAAAAATTTTTTTACACGAAACCAATGTACGTAGAAAAATTAAACTCCTTGTAGTTAGCTTAATGTTTAAGTCCAGTTTAAATCTAATGGTCCAATATAGTGCAATTTTTGAAATGACAGCTATTTTGCTATGTATCGTAGTTCTGATTTAAAGATTAAAAGTTTCTACTGTTTCCTTA
This sequence comes from Philaenus spumarius, assembly GCA_018207615.1. Lineage (NCBI taxonomy): Eukaryota > Metazoa > Arthropoda > Insecta > Hemiptera > Aphrophoridae > Philaenus > Philaenus spumarius. The sequence continues at coordinate 94,947 of JAGFPH010004218.1, forward strand.
TTTTTTTAGCGTACAATAGAGTCTATTATAAACCAAAATAATGAAAGGTTAGGAAATTTAACAAACACGACCGTTTTCTATCAACATCATTACCTCGGTTGCCTTTAAATCAAAAGGTAAAATTTCCTCTTAAGTAAAAAGATCTCAATAAACAGTATTTAAACATTTTAAAAAAACTAAAAAATTTATAATTATGGTTTATGTAACAAAAATGGCTGCCTGAAACTCTAAAAACAAACGCTGTACAGAAGAAATATATAACCAGCAATTTAGGATTGACGAAACAATAGTATTTTAAAGAATAGGAGAAAAAAATATTCGGCCAAGAAAATCTAAAATACACGGTGTCAACTGTATAAAAAGAAAATAATGAAATGTATGAGATGTAATTATAATTTGCAGTTCTGTGCCAACATTTTGAAAGATGTAAAAACTGTTAACCAGCAGCATAGAATATATTTTAATTTAAGCCTAATTACTAGATCTAGACCTGGATTAAGTTATATGATCTTAATCACCAATACCTTACCCATAAGTTACCCTGATCACAATAATAATAGTGAAAAATGATATCTCTCTTTAATTTTGTATTGCATTTTCGCGAAAAGATGGATAATGTTATGCATTATCCGAGAAATAGAGAAAAAGAGAAACCGAGAATCTCGACTTTTAGAGAGATGGAATTCAAGAAACAGGCCCCAATTTAATACAATTATTTTGATGCACAAAATTTAAAAAATTAAATTTTCTACAGAGTTTTAATTGTTCGACCGGGTCATTTCGTATGAAATCAACACACTGAAAAAAAACATTACTTGGCCACCTCAGACTTTGATGAAATTTGGTATAAAGGTTTTGCTCACAGAGATTAAGAAAATTGCCAATATTTTTTTCCAAATATATAAAACGGTTTCAAAATTACCGCTATGCAAAGTTTCCCACAATCCGAAAAAAAAACGTAACCGACATATTTTGAAATCACCATAGCTTTTCTCCTAATTGAGATAAAAAGATAGGAGTGGTGTCACTTTACGCAGTTTTAAATGCTTTTTCTTTTAAAGCACACGCCATACTTTGATACAACAAGTTTTCTGAGATATCAAATTTAAAATTTTGATTTTCTCAAAAAGTGCATTTTTAAAAATAAAAAAATTCCTATTAATAGTTCATACTCTTGGTAAGTGATTCGGAAAATTTCAGGGGGGCTTATGGGTTCATAGTTAAATAATAATTTAAAAAAGGTTGTTTTATGAAACAGTCCTACAAAAAGTAACTTTGTGTTTTTGTCGCTTAAAAGGTGCGTTTTGGTTGTGACTTTCCGTAAATACAAACTCATATTTCTATAAACTTTAGATTGTCCTTTTTAGTGTTTACGAAATGTATTCATTGAGAGACCTTGCAGAACATGTGTTTTTTGTTCAGTGAGGTTTTATTTATTCGGTTTTATGTCGTTACTTCGTCTGACGACCGTTTCAAAACGTAAAAGTGATTTTATTGGCGGTTGTATAACCTTTATGTTAGTTTAAAACCTTCATGGATACATAAAACAAGTTACGTCCATTTCTATTGAATACTGTAGTCCTTTAGTAGATCAAAACGCTTTAAACAAAATTGTTCAACGACTTTGTTCCTAAAGAGGTTTCTTTTATAATAACCTATTTAAAATGGCCGAAGAAAGAATAATTGTAAGAACTTCAATGAATAACATTGTATAACAATAACTAGCAGACCCGTACGGCGTTGCCCGTGGTGGTTGGTATTTTCAGTATTTTTTAACGTAATTGTATTCTTTTTAAGTGTTCAGTCAGTCAGTGGTATTTGGCTTATATATATATAGATCTTAAATAATAAAAGCACTATTGTCATAATAATAAAAGATCTGAAATTATGATTTTAGAAACTTTGATCCCCCAAACCCCTCCTAAAATTTCGAAATTTTTCATACCCTTTCTTAGTGAGCACCTATGGCCCTAGAGGAAGCTACATACCAAATTGTTATCCAATCCGTCCTGTAGTTTTGAAGAAATCGTGCTTTAATAATTTTGATCCCCCCAAACCCCCCTAAAATTACGAATTTTTTCAAACCCTTTCTTAGCGAGCGCCTATGGCCCTACAAAAAGCTACATACAAAATTTCATTCCAATCTGTTCGGTAATTTTGGAAAAATCGCGATTTAGTCATTTTTACACCCCAAACCCCCCTTAAAATTTCAAATTTTTTAAAACCCTTTTTTAGTTAACACTTATGGCCATAGAGGAAGCTACATTCCAAATTTCATTCCAATCTGTTTGGTAGTTTTGAAGAAATTGTTTTTTAATTACATTGATACACCCCCAACCCCCCCGAAATTTTCGAATTTGTTTAAACCCTTTCTTATTGAGCACCTATGGCCCTAGAGGAAGCTAAATACCAAATTTCATTTCAATCCGTTCTGTAGTTTTTGAGAAATCGCGATAAGTGAGTGAGTGAGTGGTATTTCGCTTTTATATACATAGATTACCAATCTCACTTAAAATTACTTTTCTGGGAAAGAAATTCGTTTTTGATCTCATGTCACAAAAGTATTTATATGCTTTTCCATAATTAATTTTTATGCGTCGTTTTATATATAAAATAAACGGTACCAGGAACTTGCACATACTTTCTCACAAACATATTTAAATTATTAAACAGATTCACGGTGACTTGTAGGGTGGGGTAGGAGAGGTGATTTTGTATTAAAGCTGTTTTCCCATAAAAATCCATAAAATAACGGAAAAACCAGTTTTTCTCAAAAACGGCTTGAACGATTTTGATTAAAATTTTACAGTTTATAGTACTATAGGTCCCTAATAAACTCTAAAATTTTAATCAAAATCGTTAGAGCCGTTTTTGAGAAAAGTTGATTTTTCCGTTATTTTAAGGGTTTTTATGGGAAAATTACCCTTAAAAATAAAAAATTCACAAAAATGAAAAAAATGCCTGGAGATACCGTGGATTAGTACCTCTATACCAAATTTCATCAAAATCGGACGACTGGTTTAGGCTCTAGGTCCGATAACATCCACACAGACACACAGACACACATACAGACACACACACAGACATCACTCCGAAAACCACTTTTTTAGGTTCAGGGGGACCCAAAACGGATATTTCCACCAAAAACTAAAAACTCGAAAATTTTGACGAATCCAATACTTTCTCCATATACTATATATATGGGGGAGAAAGTAAAAATGAAACTGTGTAATACGTATATTAACTTCTTATTAATCTTAATTAACATACATACAGTAAAAACGTCTCTAATAAATAAATAATACATTCAGTTTTATGTCTCCAGGACCATTAAATCAATACAGATAAATTAGATGCAGGTTCAATTTTAAAAAAATTTGGCTGAAACTTATAAAAATAGCGCTGGCAGAAGGAAAGAGTTTTCAATCGTCAAAATGATTGTAGTCCTCTCTTTAGTTTCTTCCTATAGTTGTTATTCATTACAGTTATGCTTCCCTATATAAATATTCATCTTCCGCTATGCTACTATTTTGTCCCGATGACTTCCAGGCGTGTTTATGCAATGTTGATACATGCAAAACCGATTTCAATGAAAAAATCACTAAATGTTTAGCCCAAGATTATCTCAATGCATCACTGATAACCACAAGTCCAAATTGGTTCAGCCAAAGAGACAAAAGTATTTTTATGATATTATTATAAATATTAGACTAGAGGGCTATGCCCCCTGCTCGCTTCGCTAGGCCAAACACCGCGGTCACTCAAGTCGAAGGTTTTTTTATATAAATAGGTCTACTATTAAATTCTAATGTCTTATTTATTTTTAATTAAGATGTAACATAGTAGTTTTTTTTTAAATTTACTAAAGATTTATTCTCTATCTCAAAGGAAAGTTTAACAATCAACATTTTTATACAGAGGTTGTTACTAATTTTTAACCCGTTAGCAGTAAGCGACAATATGTAAATATACAATACTTTGTCTATGTATCTTGTACGAAACAAATGTACAAATTTTCAGCTCGCTAACTTTAAGGAAAATGTAACAATTAATTTGTATTGTTTTGGGGTTGTTATCACATTTTCACCCCTTAGCAGCACGCGACAAAATGCAAATGTAGAATACTTTTTTTTATTTATCTTGTAAGAAATAAATGTACAAAATTTCAGCTCTCTACGTTTAAGAAAAGTATAAAAATAATATGTTTTAGGGGCTGTTTCAGCCCTTAAATCAAAATAAATTCTAGCCTATAGTACTCAGGTATAGTGTAGCATTGTATTAGTAAAACAGTTTTTTCAATCGGTTCAGTAGTTCCAGAGATTAATTTGTATTGTTTTAGGGGTTGTTATTTTCAGCCCTTAGCAGCTAGACAAAATGAAAACCTTGTTTACTGTTCCTGTGTATTTTGTAAGAAATACATAATTCAAATTTCATCTCTCTTGCTTTAAGAAAATTATAACAATTAATATTTATTGTTTTAGAGGTTTTTCAACCCTTAAATCAAACTTAATACTAGCCTATGTTATTCAGAGATAGTGTAGCTTTTTATTAATAAAACTATTTTTTCAATCGGTTCAGTACTTCCAGAGATTATCCCATGCATACAAACAAACAAACAAATTTTACCTCTTTATAATATTAGTAAAGATTATATAAACACCAATGTATGACAATTTTCCTTAAATATAGACGAAAGGAAGTATAGTCTTTGTTTTTGTCCAGATTTTTAGCAATACTTTACAAGACTTTTGGTAGACATGTATATGTTTTAAATAAGGGATACATATATTTAAATAAAATGTATAACTTTAATTAAACTCATCAATTAATTGCCTTTGATTTATTATACCTCTCATTATGGGTGAACAATTTTGGATTTTTGGTCTTTTAATATATCGCCAAAATGAAACCCTGAAACTTCTTGTTTCATTTTCTTAATTTAGGTTTGTATTTGGACAGTTAATATCGTCAAGATTAATTTTTGTTTGTTACGTCAAACCGTCTTCGAGAAAAACTGCTGACAGATAGACAGACAGACATCGTGTTTAAACAATTAGCGTCTACCGATTCCGCCAAGCTAAGGTATCTTAAATGACATCCTATTTCATGCACAATAAAATTAATGCCACAATTAATGCCAACTTGTCGAGAATATTCCATCATAAATATACGACACTACAAAACATTACCTTCTATTTTACCGCTGAATACATCGAACCTACCTATGCAAATTGCTCCTATCATTCGGCGCCGTCTTCTACATTATTTGTATTTTATCCACGTTTTTGGAGTATTTTACTCCGGCATGTTGGTAGCACTGAATTTATTTTAGCACGTCGCGTTGTGGTGTTGGCCATAATGATGTATTGTGACTTTCCCGCCAAGGTCTGTAAATAAATATTCGGTGGATCGCAGGGAACTGGTATTGATCACTGTTTAAAATTTATCCTGAGACTGATCAACCCAATGGCAGAGTCTTATCTTAGGCGGAATATGACTAAGAGATGAGAACTGAATTTAATTTTATGTTTATTAGAATATTAACATCCTTATTTTAACAATACAGACATTCATAATTACAAATTCAGAGGTGTTTTAATATATCTATACTAATATTATAAAGAGGCAAAGTTTTTTTTTTGTTTTTTTTTGTTTGTTGTATGTAGGGGGTAATCTCTGGCACGACTGAACCGATTGAAAAAATAGTTTTACTAATAAAAAGCTACACTATCCCTGAGTAGCATAGGCTATAATTCATTTCGATAAAAACCTTTTTTATTTCAATATTTGTAAATTTAGTCGGAAAAATTCTTAGGTTAGGCCTAGAATGATAAACCAACACATGTATTTACATTTATTACCATAGCAACCAATTGAATAAAATCTTATCTTCTAAAGCGAGAGATAATTGTCTGTCTGCTAAATGGATCTGGAATCTCCGTCTAAGGATTTTTGATTTTTTGATTTTGTATGGGGCTTTTGGCCACGAGAAATCGATTGGAAATGGTCACCAGTCTGGGAAAATTAGTTTTCTACGTCTTTTTATTAAATTAAAAAGTGAAATTTGTCCATTTTAAACAATACAAAGCACAGCTGATGCAAATGTTTTCAATGTCATTACAATAATCATCTGTTTTCTTTTAAACGAAGCACAGCTGATGCAAATGTTTTCAATGCCATTACAATAATCATCTGTCTTCTTTTAAACTGTATTTTATTAGAGGTAAGCCTAATGTTGTATCTATTTATAGTTACCATGGCAACGAATACTTCTGCTAAATAAACATACCCTTTATTTAATTGTTTAATGTTACAGGCCTAACCTAAACGATGTTCACGGAAATTTGCAATAATAGTTATTGACGTGAGCGAACTAGGCCCTGCTTATAATCGAGCTTTAGCTCGGTCTCCTGGTAGTAACAGATAATATAGCTGTTAGCTCCAATATTTCCATTAACAGCTGATTTCAAAATTTGAAGCAATTATTTTTGTATTTCTAGCTTTTAGGTTAGGGTTTTAACGTGTAGACCTGAGCCTTGCTGGTTCTTTTAACCATTGGGGGTTGGCGTGCGGAGCACGCAGGGGTCTCCTCTAGTTAAATATAAAATGAGATTTATTTTATACATATTAAACTTCGAAAATCAATAAAATCAAATTATCATTACGTTATCGTTATTTAAAAAAATGTGTGTGGAATTAGGCCCCCGTCAGGAACGAAGTTCATCACGCCTTTTCTTCAATTCTTTTACCAGCCTTAACGGCAACATACACATATGGTTTTAATCTTTCAATTGCCGTTTATTATAAGTTTCCATACGTTTAATGTTATTATAATAAAGTTGTAGAATTAATTATAACATCACAGCTAAGACGGTAAACCCAGTTAAATGTCAATTCATTGTATAAACATTCAATAAACATAAAATGTTCTTTCATCAGTCTAGGCCTAACCTAAAATTATTGTGTGCATGTTTAATTTATTTTACCTGTCTTAACGGCAACATATTATATACAATAATTTGAGGTTAGACACATAATTGTAATCTTTCAATTGCCGTTTATTATAAGATTGTTTTTTATACAAATATTTACTGTAACCATACGTTTAATGTTATTATAATAAAGGTGTAGAATTAATTATAACATCAAAGCTAATATGGTAAACACAGTTAAATGTAAATTCTTTGTAAATACATTCAAAAAACATAAAATGTTCGTTCATCAGTCTAAGCCTACCCTAAAATGATTGTAAGTATGTTTAATTTATTTTACCTGTCTTAACGGCAACATATATACAATAATTTTAGGTTAGGCCTAGACTTAAAATTACTTTATAGGCCTAACCTAAAATTATTGTATGTATGCTGCCGTTAAGGCAAGTAAAATAGATTAAATTTACACATAATAATTTTAGGTTAGGCCTAGACTGATGGACGAACATTTTATGTTTATTGAATGTGTTTCAGCGCTTGACGATAATATCTGTACTACGCCGGACGGAAACCGATAGTCTCTTAATTTAAATTGATGAACCAAAACAAACGTTTCTTGAATGTATTTACATTCAATTCCATAGCAAGCAATTTGGTAACGACTTTTTCGTTACTCGTATTTTATATTTGTTATTGCATGGCAACCAATAAATAACACGTTTTTTCGTTACGCGTTACATTCTCTATTTATTAACTCCTACCGCAAACCGCGTTAAGGAACTTCGTTCCAAAAATCGTTTCAAAATTATAACTATTCCATCATTTTACTGAGAATAGCACAAAAATTTAATCTTCATAAACGGGGCAGATCTTTCAAGTATTACAACATAAAATAAATAAAGTCCAATCCACCGTATTGCATTTATTAATTAAATTATCATCTTATTATTTAATGTTAATACAGGTAAACGTTTTGCAATACGCTGTACACAATAATACCGAACCAACGAACTTAATATTCATGAGACCACTACGCCAAACCTTTCTACTATTGTAACCAGAGTTGAAATAAAACTACCACTGTCCCCACACAAGGCGGCAGTTCCAACGGTAATGCAGCCGTCATACCCCGTCGACCCGACCACTTTGCGTTCATTACATTTACATTGCCCGTTACAATATTGTCTGCAGCGAGTACCCATTGTATCTGGAACCAGATATTTACCGTTTTAATACGTGCACTTAAATTTATTATTTACTTTTGTCTTAGGAAATGGTAAAAATCTACGGCAAGCTAACTTATTCTGGGGAATGTTTTTCTAGCGTGGTTCACTTTCAAGTATGTTTAGACGATGCGTCTTGGAGACAACGTTAAGTCCATGTGATTCCAAAGCAAAGCCCGGTTCGAGATAGAAGTAAAACAAGAGTTGTTTTTATTTAGCAATTTCGTATTCACTTAAATCCGTCTCAGTTAGGTATAATTTCAGTTTGGCTGATTTACAGAAAGAGCTTTTTCCTCTGTGTTGCGAAATATTTTCAAAATATATAACATACTACGTTTTTGAAGTGATAACTACTATTGGCCCGTTGGGCACTTTCGCGTGACTATGTTTCTGAAATCTCGCGTCACGTAACTTTTTGCGTAGACAAAAGTCAGAGCGTGGAGAGGGAATAGGCGATACATAGTATATATAGACCAGTAAGGGCTTGGAAAGGGAATAGACGATACATAGTATATAATAATACGATATTATAATTATTATAGCATTAATATATTATATGCTAAAAATAGTGACCATTATAATGTAAGCATTATTTATTTAGTGACTAATGATTTTTAGTGAGTGCACTCTACATATAATTCTAAGAATAATTTAATATATGTAAGGGATAAATATAATAATAATTATTATATTTATGCGTTTTAAGTTTTGTAAAGAAGATTGATTTTTGTCTTCCTGAAGTAAGTTTAGACAACATTTTACATTTTGTACATTTTGACAAAGTAATATTTTTACATTGTTTTATTTTACTGTAACTTATTATTACTCGCTGAAGTATATAGTTTAGCTTCATATTACAACAATGGAGGTCATACACGTTAATGGAGTGTCTATTCCTCACAGAGTAGTTTATTCTAGGCCAGATGGCCAATGCTTATTCTACTCTTTGGCTTTAATTGTACATGCCACTGATTCACTGGGGTTTGAGGTGAGGACCAGAGTTGTTAGTCATGTTTTAAACAATTTTCGCAGCTTCAAACCATATACTTTAAAAGTAACAGCAGATATTTATTAAAAAAATAATATATCGCTGATACGAGCAAACCGGTAACTTTTGGAACTTCCTGTAAAATTCAAGCAGTATCCGAAATATTTTTTATGAATTTCACGTGTACAGAGATGGTTATTTGTTGTGGGAGAGTTTTGACGATCCGATTGAGGAAGTAGGGATGCTAAGGTTTACTGGGGAACTGACGAGATGCCACTTTGAAGTTCTCATTCTTCTCACACCTTTACCTGACAACTAAATGGATATTAGTGGAGGAAATACAGTCAGCTTTCCAATCCCAGGTTTCAGACGATTGTCTCCAAATTTTTCAACTCCCAACCCGATCAGAACAGTGTACACATCTGATGCAGTTCGGTCGCATCCAGAACAAATACCAAAAAAACGAGCAAAAAAAGACGAAAGCGTTTTTCTAATGCAAATCGTGTAAAAGCACATAGGCAAGCGGTAAAAAAAAACAACTGTCTCAAAATACACACAGAATCAGCTAAAAATACTTTAAGATGTAATATGTGCTGTAGGTAACCATATTATTGCAATAGCAAAGCATTGTACGGTCAGCTAGTAGTATATTTAGACAATTAAGCGCGTGGAAAGGGAACTGACAATACATATTACATAATAATACGTTATATAATAATTATCCCTTACATATTGAATTTATTCTTAGAATTCTTTGTAGAGTGCATACACTAATACCTCACTCAAAATCATTAGTCACTAAATAAATACTGCTTACATTATAACTATCACTATTTTTCGCATACTTATTATAATTACAATAATATTATATTTATAATAATATTATAATTATTATATTATAGTAAAATTATGCAATTTCAAAATATGATATAGTATTTTTTGACAATATATTGACTTGTGTAATTTGTTGATCTTTATTCTCCTCCAATATTAATTCTGGTAAAAATATAAATCGCTCATAGAAGTTATCACTTCCAACGTGTGGTCTTAAGCACACCCAATGCATTTTTTGCATTTCTTTTACCTTTAATGAAGTTTCAAAGTATTAATACAAAAACTACTGACTGCAAAAAAGCATGACGTCGGAAGTAAAGCTAACGGTGGTTCGATTGCTTCCGAGCAGATGGGATATAACTAGTTACTAATGATGTTTAAGCAACGACGCAAACAGAGGGATGTTATAAGTTTAAAGTGTGTATCTGTGTATATGTCTGTGGCACCGTAGCTCCCAAACGGATGAACCGATTTTGAATTAGTTTTTTTTTTTTTTTTTTGCTTGATTGAGAGTGTACTTAGCTGTGATTCAAGAAAATCTGTTCAACCATTCTAAATTTTAATTTATATAGTGCCCTTTAATTTATTGAGTACTTTTGGATTGAAAACAATCTTTTTGAAAATTTTGAGAAAGCTCGATTCAATCACTTGTCAGTTTTTTACAGTAAAATGAATTGATATATTACTAGGTGTTTTTTATAGAATAAAGACCTAACGAAACAAATAAATTTTTCCAACTAAATAATTCAAAATGGTCTCGGTTTAAAATGTGTTTCTGCTGGTGATTTTAATCGCTCGAAGATTGCTGAACATGTTACCAACCATGCTGTTTGTTGGGGCGAGAGGTTTATTATACTTAAGGGTCTCCTCCAGTAAACAAGAAAGCAACCGGAAACTCAAGCACTTCTCTCTATAGCCCTATCTAAACAGTGCAATTTCTTGCAGCTGAGCGCTTTGACATTGCCTCATTTCAAACCATTTTATAAATCCATCTTTTGTAATTGAGTGCTGAACAAAAAACCCAAATATTCTTTATAAAATTGCGAATCCGGCTTGCATTTCACTTTTAATTATACATTTTTTATTGTGTCAAGAAAACAGTTAAAAAATGTCAATTACGTGATAAATGAAAAAAAAAATTAAACAATGTAAAATGCAAAACGGATGCGTATTGTGAATGTCCTTTAATGAGACCTTGCAAACGATTTTATGATAAAAAATAAAAGAAATAAATGTTTAATATTGCTCTTATGGGATAAAAATCCAAGATGGCCGCCACTATAGCAGATCCTTAAAGAGAATAATTTGAGAAAAAGAGTATTTAAAGAAACAGCAATTATGTCTGCAAGAAGAAACTGTATTTCTCAACCTAGTTCAACCATTAGTGCGGTGTATTTACCCTTAATTCAAAACGAAGTAAATAGACTTTTTGACAGACCTATTAAGAAAATTGATAACGTAAACGTGGTGGGGGTTGTTCCTCGCAATGACCACCAATCAAGCCCTCGTTAACCAGTGGTAGGCGCTCTGAGACGCTTAGGCGTAGGACTTAGTTTTGTTTACACCTGAAGACGCTAAGTGATTACAATCTTCGCGAAACATCGTGTGCAATTTTAAAATATCATCCAAAATACTGTGTGTGTTTTTGTGTGTTGTTTTGAAGTGGACATTCCTAATATTGTTTTTAAGTTTCGACTACGGCACTTGAACAACGTTTCTACAAAATAAGGTGGGTGGAATAAATTATACATTTTTAAATAGTAGAAGAAAATCGATTACTATATTTTGTATATTCTTCATGCTTTACATTGTCACTGATTAATGAACTCCAGTAACAACTTGGGTCGGATCCCATATTTGTAACACGGACGAAGCCTGCCACGACCGGTAGACAATAAATAAAACCGAAAGGCGGCGTCATTTTTATAACACTTTAAGATTATCACAACACTCACAATTTAAATCTTAAGTTTAAGGGTCTGCTCCAGTAAACGAGAAAGCAACCAGAAACGCAACCGCTTCTCACTGTACACCTATCTAAACAGTGTCATTTCTTGCAGCTGAACGCTTTGACATTGCCTCATTTCAAACCATTTTATAAGTCTATCTTTTGTAATTGAGTGTTGAAAAAAAACTTAATATTCTTTATAAAATTTAGGATCCGGTTTTATTATTTTTCATTATACATTTTTTATTTTGTTAGGAAAAAAGACGCTTCACGCTACTTGGCACTATCTGTACGGTTGAGTAATAATAAGTAGGATAATTATGTATTTTAGTTTATCTAGTAATATAATGTTGATCATCTTGTTTTGTGAAGTCTGTTTTATATGCGCTATGTATGAATGTGCTTTTGTGTTTGTGTTTTGTGAATGAATGTTATGTATGTTTAAGCATAATTACTTACTTTATTTCCGTCACGTGACTTTCTTATCTCTTTTATTTGACGCGTTTCGGAGATTTACTCCATCATCAGACACTTGTCACTCTTTCGAGGTCGTCAAACATTACACAAAAAACACAAACATTGGGTATATGTTAAAAAAAACTTTGTACGCGTGGGATGCATCCCGTACGGTGGTCCAAGGACAACTGTCGTTACAAGGATAAGTAACCATGCGGTGACGTTTGCTAGTAAGCCTGTTAAATTGTACACTAGGCCCAAGCTAGATGCGCGCGTGGCCTTCATATCAGGCGGGTGGGCTGGGATCGAGGCGGGGATACCTTTCTAAAAACATCCGCCGCACCGTAGTGCCATGACTCACTCAAACCATTTCCATCCCCTTGCCCGATACACTGGTAGAATGTCAGCAGTACGGCTAATACACTGGTTGCCACGCGCGCAGCTAGCTTGGGACTACTGTATGCTGATAGCTGTCGTACAAAGTGTTCGAGGAGAATTGCAGATGGTCGTTCATGACTTGGTTTTCATTATTTTTAAAGGTTTGTATATTTCATACTCCTCGATGGCATCCATAATTTTGCCTTTTTTGCGTGTATTCAATGGTACCAAATTGGTTTCAAAGTCAGTATAGCCCATGGTTTTTGTCTAGGTGGCGTGCATAATTTGAATTGCATGTTATTAATTTAAATAACAGTTTCTGTTAGTTTGTTTTTTCTTGTTTTCTTTTAAAAGTGTTTCAATAAATTTTGGTTCAATGTTATATTAATTTATAATGTAATTTTCTGTTAATATATTCTCATTCTCATTATTATTATTTTTGTTGTTGATGTTTTACTATTATAAATTCTTCATTTGCATGTTTTATAATGCAATTAATTATGTATAATGGGGTTAGGTGGTAGAGATTTCTAGGCAGTCCTAAAGTCGCTCCACAAGAATAAAGCCAATTCTATTCTATTCTAAATTTTAAATTGTATACGTAGTCCATTCGATTTTGATTAGGATTTTTCTTGGATGACAAGATAATATCCCAGATTTAATTATAAAATGTTAACGTATCAAACAAAACGGTTTGTAAATAATTATTGAGCTTGACTTGTGAGAAGATACACTTCACAGAATAAAACACATATCACAACTGATACGTTTATTAACTCAAACGCGTTTCAGTTTGCTAACCAATAATCTCAAAGAATTACGAGATATAGTTTGATTTTTGTAGCTCGAGTATTACTGAAGATGGCGACTTTTATCATTGAAACGCGTTTGAATTAATACACGAATTAGTTGTGAGATTCTGTGTTCAAGTTTTATTCCGTCAAAAAGGTTTGGTTTAAACCTACGGGAAAAATTGCCTAACCAGTGAATGCTTTAGAAGGTTTTCCATGAAGTGGTTCAAACCACACTTATTTAAGTCAACATAGATTACAAGTTTTTAAAATTTTAAATTGAACTAATATTTTATTATTTAAAGCCTCAATATAACGAAATAAAATAAAATAGATTAAAAATATCCAATTGAAGTTATAACTACAAGAAGTTCTTAAAAGTTATCAGCGATTGGTCATAACCTTGAATCAGGAATTTCGTATTTTCTACCAAGAGCATGACAAAATATACGGTACCAGATAACTGCCACATACTTTATCCCAGTTGAAACTTTATACCTTCCCAAGAATAGCATAGGAGGTGGTTATTTAGAATTGCAAAAGTAGGACATACCATGGAAAATATTGGATGCATGTAACACACATCAATATTACATTATATTATTATTATTAAAACTATTTGATTGATTTCGAACAAATTTGCACCAAACATGTCCATTAGGCCTGTATTGTATAGATGCACGAAAAAGGGTTTTGCATAATATAGTAGGGTACATTAAGGGCTACAAATAAGCCAAATTTTATCAAAATCGTTACAGCCATTTTTGAGAAAATTTGATTTTTCTCGTTTTTGTCCATTTTTGGGGGGTAAAACCCCTTAAATTCAAAAATTTGAAAAAAATGAAGAAAAAAACGCATGGAGATATTCTAGAACTACACCTACATACCAAATTTCATCAAAATCGGACCGTTGGTATGGTCTCCAGCTCTGTAAACATCCTAACAGACACACAGATACAAGGACAGACATCACAAAAAAACACATTTTTGTGTTCAGGGAGTACCAAAACAAATAATTCCACTAAAATATTTTTGGGTTCAGGGAGCACCATCACAGATAATTCCACTAAACAATTTTTGGAGGTTCAGGAAGCACCAAAACAGATAATTCTACTAAAAATTCAAATTCAAAAATTTGAACGAAAATAATACTTTCTCCATATACTACTTATAGGGCGTAGAAAGAAAAAAAATCAAGATTGTTTAAGCTGAGTTTTCCTAGCTCCGCACTTTCTGCCAAGCGCACTGCGCACAGCGCACTTCGGAGCCTACTCAACAACATGTAATTGAACGGGGCCGTTTTCCTTGACCCCTCCGCGGTTCGCAGTGCGCTCTGCGCAACTGGATTACTGATCTGAGAGCAGTCAAGTGCGGATTTTTGGGGCACTAGTTTTAGTTTTACAAGAGAGTGCTGTAGTTGTATGAATATTATTGATATAATATCTACTATGTCTAATAAGTTTACGTCTAGTGAGGATGAACAGCTTATCGAGCTCGTCAATACTGTGGACTATGGCCGATAAACGGTTTAAAAACGCCATGAAGAAGGACCTTGTATGGCAGGAAATTGGCCTTTTGATCAACAAAAGTGGTAAGTAATTCTTTTTTTGTTCTTTATTTGGGAAGTTGTGACGAAAAGTAGACAGACAATGTGGTTGGATGCCTGTATTAAGGCTCGCGACCCTAAATTTAAAACGGTGAAGTTGGGTTCAATTTCAATCCCTAGGCTAACCATACCTTCACTTTTAAGCATATTTTTTGTGTTATGTTCGTCAAAAAAAACGAAAACTGGATTTTTTTCTTAAAATAAAATAGATTGTGGGTGTTGATTGCAAATTTTTTTTTGAAACTGAGAAAAAAATTCTAATCTTTTCTATTTTTATCATACGTTTATGAAAACAAAACAACAGTTTTTGAAAATGTATTCGGCAACCAAAAAATCTGCATATGACTACTTCAAAATGAAATCAAATTTTCTTATTTATTTTCCGGATTAACGGAAAAAATTACTTATTCTCTAGCATTGCTCTTGTAGGAATCAGGTTCAATACGGCGGCCCTTAACCAATCCAAAATCAACGATAAACAAATAGTAAAAGGAATATATTTATGTAGTAATAATACACTACAGTAAAATCCCGGTTAACCGAACTGAAGGGGGGAGCCGTTTGGGATAACGATTTTTCGGTGAAGCCATGAACATCTAGCACTACAGTTTTGAAAGGTTTTGTAAGTCAAACTAATTCAAAAATCTCTTTGTAAGCTACACTTATGTTCTTTATTTAAGTTAAAATTAAATTTTTAAGATTACAGTACATCACAATATACTCATTAAATTAACCGCAACAGTTTTCAATGAACTTCCATTTTCGATTTCATTGAAATCTGCTAAAGTGATCACAACACGCTTCCGCTTATTGATAGTCGCTATAGCACAAAAAAAAAATTCGCAAAGGAAATAAAAAACTACTTGCGTCATGATATTAGGAGGGGTGGGGGAGTTAGCAGTGTTTTTATAGTTTAAACTGTTGTTACAGTGTTTAAATACGCAGCGCAACTTCGCAGCTAGGAAAACACTACCGCTCAGCGCACTGCGCACTGGAGAGGTCCCCAAAACTGTATTCGAATGTGATTATATTTCTATAATAATTTTGCACAAAAATACCCATAGTTTGGTTAATTTATACCTGATTTTTAAAGAATAAACTGTTCTGGGTTTGTCAAGACATTCATTTTATTTTGTTACTAGTTTTTTATCTATATTAATATTATAAAGAGGCCAAATTTGTTTGTATGTAGGAGGTAATCTCTGGAACTACTGCACCGATTGGAAAAATTGTTTTACTAATGAAATCCTACCCTATCCATGAGTAGCATAGGGTACAATTCATTTTGAAAAAACAATTTTTATCTAAATATTTGTAAATTTAGTCGGAAAAATCTTAGGTTAGGAGTAGACTGATAAACCAACACATGTATTTACATTTATTACCATAGCAAGCAATTGAATAAAATAACAGATAATTCAGCTCAATATTTCCATTAACAGCTCATTTCAAACTTTGAAGAAATTTTTCTAACTTTTAGGTTAGGTTTTTACTAAAGTGTAGACCTGAGCCATGCTGGTTCTTTTAACCTTTATTATAACTAGCTGCTTCTTTAAAATATACGAAATAATTTTATTTGAACATTTAACATTATTTACCATCGTAGCTTTGGAGTTATCAATAATCCTACACCTCTATAAAACTTGATCAAAATTCTATGATTATGATTGTGTATAGAAGGTACCAACGGGGTTGGCGTGCGGAGCACGCAGGGGTTTCCTCTAGTTTTCTTTATCAAGTTTTTATAAAATGGGATTTTTTTTGATAATATGAAGCTCAAAAATATAAATGGCCGCCATTTTAAAACAAAAATAGATAATGGCTTAAACATGTTTGTAAACCTAGGGTCTAACAAAGGTATTAAAGCAAAATATGGTTTAAATTCATTCAGCAGCTTTCATATTAATTTTTAACTAAAAATTACACACAGGACAAAGTCATGGTAAACGGAACAAAATATATTCATGGTAGTATGAGGGGTTTTACGTTTCTTTTGACCCAAGGAACAATATTTATGAGCGTATGCATAGAGTTTTTAAAAACGCCTTATATATATAGAACAAAACTGTATAAGCAATTAAATTAAATACACATTAGTGTGGTTTTATTAAAAAAAAGAACAGTTATTTGGAAACAGAACAATACAAACCGATTCTGTTCTTTATGTATTCTTAATTCTAAAATGATTTGCGGTTGAAAACAACGAGACGCCCTCTACGTGACCCGTCACGGGCTACGTGCTTTTACAGCAATTAGTCCCAGAGAATTAGTCACGGCTGGATACTATGTCTGTCGCAAACATTCAATCACTGGATATACTTTTCAAGGGACTCTGTACATAACCAATGCAAGCAAACCCGTGGCACAGTTAATGAGAAGATGTA
>JAGFPH010004219.1:14439-26068 GCA_018207615.1 Philaenus spumarius
ATCAATATATGATTAAGTAAAAAAAGCACAGGCAGTCCACTATATATATCTACACTTTCTTAGAAAGTAAGTTCCTAACCTTATGAAATCATATACTACGTAGAAAGAGAACCGAAAAATTCTTAATTCAAGCGACAATGCCTACACAAAACAATTGAATTAAAGCTAATAATTACAAACTAACTTTTTAGTTGTGCAATCAATTGAAAGAAACAAGGCATGTAATTGTGCATCAACTACAAATACTAAAAACATTAAAGTGTGCTAGCCACAGACAGTAAGCAACACACGAGACATCAATGCCTTACCTAAGGCACTTGTGCTATGAGAGTAAGATAAACTTTAACATTTAAATTTACAGAAAGTTTTTTTAAATATATAAATTTTATATAAAAAGCTTCTACTAATAAATTTGTTTTTGTAAAAAAAAAAACAAATTAAAAAATGCTAAAACTATTAAGACAACCACAGATAAAATACTACTGTTCAGTATAAACTATTAACAGAAAAGTATAGTTACATAACTGTATATAAAAAACACAACTCGATAAGTTTATTTACACCTGAAATAAATGGTTACAAGTTTGGCAATGACTTTTGGTACCTTGAATTAAAACACCTGTAAAATAAAATGTTTTAAGCAAACAGTATGTCATAAGGATTAATTAAATTTGTGTGATTTGTAAAGGTTAAAATAAATTTTTTTGAGTAAACAAATTTTATCCTGAGATTTACAAAGTCATCAATGTGATTAAACCAAATCAAAAGTAAACCAACTCAAATTAAAATAAAAGTAGCAAGTATACAACACAAAATTCACAGATTTTATAGGATTAAAGTTTTTTCCTTAATGGTAAAGACACCCACCCCCCTATTTTTTTCGTATAAAGAAAATGCTACAGTGCATTTGTTTGTTTTCTTATAAAAACATTTGTTTTAATAAAAAAATGTATATCAGGAAAATTAGATTTTATAATTTCATTAATATTTTATTCAAGGTACACGCTTTTATTTAAAAAAAAAAAGGAATTATACAACTGAAAACTTAAATAATTGTTGTCTATCTAACCCATGAACATAAAAATAGAGAGAAATAGAGGGAGCTAGAAGGGTAAATATTTAACAATTTCAGAGATATATATGAAAAACATAAAAAACAAAGTTTTTGATACTTTCTCACGAAACAGTTTAAAGAGATTTAATCATACCCTGTCTTAGCATACATTCACAATCGCAAGAACTGCCAAAATTCCAAGCAAACAACGAGCTTATTTCTATATGATCGCTCAGCTGTACATAACAATTAATTAGCTTACAATCTATATACTGTATATGACAACCCAACTACGACAGTGCAACCAATGCCAGGAAAAACCACAAGAAAAGCGTGCAAGGTTATAACAAGATCTAAGGCTAATAATACTAGTCACTTTTTTAAAATAATACTTAAAAAAATGTCATTGTCGATTTTTATTTGTTCTGAATTTTTTAAATATTAATAAAAACACTTTTTAATTGTGAAAATGAGCACCACTTCTAAATTTAGTGCAGTTTTTTGCTTCGTACATTGGTCCTGTCAAAAATTATACAAAAGGTATATATATTTATAAACAGCATTTAAACACATTAAATATTTAATATAATATAGGTTTTGTTGCTAAAAACATTATCTTGGATAAAATATATTAACTACTAAACAGGGCTGTTACTTGTAGGTTTTCGAAAACAATCGATTGGTCAATAAATAAATCTACTGCACAATTGATGATGATTGTAATGAAACAAAGTATCAGGATATATTGATGACTTAATTTGTATTTGTAAAACATCCATTGGTGATTCATAGTTTAACTAGATTACAGAAAGGAAAGCAAATTTAAATTTACTGTGTTACTTTTTTATTGCACAAAATCAGACTTTTAGAAACATAAAAAATACAAAATGTATAGTTTATATCTACCAACATTTTTACAATACACAAATTTAATACTCTCATGATGTTGAAAGTAAGGAGGACATTTTAAATGTCATAAAAATATAAATACTTTTATCAAACATTTATATTAATTAAGGGAAAGTGATTTAATTTACCTTTGATTTAAACCACAAGAGAAAGAATCAAAAACAAATTATTTTTTAAAGACGGTGGGACAGTCTTACTATCAGCATAATAAAAAGTTAAATTAACCTAAAAGTAATATGTTTACAGAACTTAAATAAATAGATGCTAAATAAACTAGACACTAATAAAACTATACATTATATTATGTTAAAATTATGTCAGTGTGAATATATATATTCTAGATATATCTACAGTCAATTATTAAAGCTTATATAAAGTGTTTAATAGCAAGCTGTTTCTAAAAAAGAGTCTTTAAAAGATTGGCTTAGTCAATTACATAACATAAAATTATATGGAAGCTATACAAGTAACAACCCTATTATTTTTGTACATATATTATTTATTAAAAAAAACTTAAAAAGTATAAAAGAAGTATATTAACAGACTACAACAACTTGGCAGTTTGAATAGGTGACAAAAAACCACCAAAGCATACAAATGTATAATTTTTCTCCTTTCCCCTTCTTCTTAAGAGGAATAACTTTTTAAATGTTTTACTTACACAGGAAAGGACATCGATGTAAATATATATATATTATTATTATTATTATTTCTATTATTAGAGGCAAATGATTGAATGAAAGGGTGAAAGACAAATAGATGAGAAGTGAGTGGCGACTACACATAAGTAGCGATGGCGGAAGCCGTAGCAATCGCAGGGGGTTCTTCTTTTTTCTTGCCTGTACCCGGTCCATACTGTCCAATAAATGACCCGTCTTCAGTAAATCGACCTGCAATTTCGACTAAACCTGTGAATAGAAACAGAGAAGACTATTTAGTTAAGCAATTAAAACCAAGTTTAAAATATTTTCTAGAACATAATATATTTCCACAATTTTCCATAGTCTACATTAGAATTACCCTCTTAAAAAAATTGTATATTCAAGTAATCTCTGTAGAAACAATTCAATACACAATATTTTCAAAATCTGCATACTCATTTTCTCAGGTACTAAGAAAGTATAAGCATTTTTAGTAATGATATGCACATCCTACTTCAGAAAATTGGTAAACACATTTATTTAAATATTTTATATTGGACCAAACTAAGGTGCAATTCAAACTTTGGTAAATTATATATTTCATGAAAATATGTATGTTATATTTTGCTTAGGCTCATTAAACTAAAAATATAACAAAATGTAATGACAAAATATTACTTTATTTGCAATTCATGTCTTTTCCTTACAGCAAATTTACCTAAATTAAAAAAATGTCTGTTGAAAAAAGATCATGTGGAAAAATTTGCCTTTGGTGGATGAATAGAAAAGAGTTGGTAATTGTTATTTGATAGGTATAATAAGTGAACTATTTAAATGAATTCAATTTGTTATATTTGTTCGTGAGAAAAAATTATATAAAAAATATAATTTATTTTTGTCCTTATTGTACTCAAGTTATTAATTTTAGACATGGCATACCTATTTTGTATAATTAGAAAAGTTCAAGATTCAGGAATAGGGTGAGAGGATGCAACGTTAAAGACGTTACAAAGGTTTTATAATTGTTGAATGTATATAAAAAAAATGTTTGGCCCTGACTAGCCAAAACGTTGAAGTTACAAATAAAATAATTACCTTTTAATTATTAAAAATTAAATAGAATGTGTTTATATTTATTTATAAACTGTTAATTATATTTATAAAAATGTAATTATATTTCAATTGAAAGCTCAAATAAAATTATTTAAATTCATAACCAAAAAATTAACTATTATTTATAAACAATCCTCTATAACAGATGCTAAATATTCAATTTTCATCTTTCAATGAACTACCTGTAACATGCTGACCCAGTTCTCAATGAAATGGCCCGACAAACCATGTGATTGTGACGTCACACAGTCCAACGCTCTATCCCGCCAGAATTCCATAAAAACTGTTACCCATGATTAACCAATATTATTCCTTATAAAAATTATTATATTTAGAGTTTCGTAAGTTCGATCACTGTACAAGTACTTTGGGAATTAAATCGTGGATGCAACACAAAATAAATTGATTCACATAGTGACCGTCTTTAAGATTTTAATGAAACATAATTTCACTCATGTTGAATCTTATAAAAAAAAAACTGAACAAATGTAAAAAGAATCTATTTCTACACATAAATATTTTGTTGTCTTGAATTTTTTTAATTATAAAAGATAAAAGAGCAGACAGTATATTTAAATAACCAAACTAATTCTACTACAGTAGAGTCCCGCAATTCCGAAAATCCGCCTTTTCCAAACATTGTTCAGAAAAAATACTGATTTTTTAAACATAAAAACAGAAGAAATTAAAAAGACGTTTGTGGAAAAACGTACATTTATTGTTATACGTAGAACCTAAGCTTGATGAAAACGCCCGAAACCAAATTGGAATGAAAGCTGGTTTTGTTTCTTTCACGTTTTCCATCTGTTTTGCGGGAAGGAAGCTACCGTAACAAGCGTCCGGTGAAACCGATACATTCGTTTCAAAGAAAGAATGAAGGATTAGATACAACAGTTAGGCACTGTAGTCATTGCCACCTGCCAGTTGCGTTTATTAGTTTTTCTCCTCCATTTTCGTTATCCCAAAGGAATTTTATTTTTTCTTGATCTTTTTTCAAGGCGATGCGGTACTAAAGGACAGTTCGAACAACCTATCCCTTCTCTTCTTAGAAGAAAACGGAATCACAACGCAACAGAAGGAAAAAACGGATGGTGTAAACCTACACTAAGGCGAGGTCAAGAGCATTTTACAACGTCTACGTGTGATATGAGTTCAGTTTGAGCGTCCTCCTCCTCCTCGCTTTCCTCCGAGCCGATTAACACTGTGTACAACTGATACTAGCGGATGTGCGGGGCACTTAATTTATGCCTTAACAAGTCAATACATTGATATTATTTATGAAATCCGCCTATTCTGAACAGTGTTTGGTCCCAATTAGTTTAGAATAGCGGGGACTCTACTGTAATACTAAACTTGCAAGTTTTGCATGCTTTGTCATGTGACGTAAGTCCTACGTTGCACAACACATTTTTTATTAAAAGTTTCGAAAAGAAAGACACTGTTCCTTACTAATAGTTGACGAAATTTCCTTTTTCTAATCAATCTTAATTGGCTCTTATTAACTCACTTCATATTATCCAGCTTTACATAAAATACATTTAACGTTAAACGACGTAATACCCTTGTAGGCTAGGCTTCCCAACACAGTTTCGTAAATCTTGCAAAAAATTAACACTTTCTATTCAAATAAACTTATTGTTAATTATTAGACACCAGCTAATATTTAAAATTATTCCCATATACTTCACTAGCTGAAAAAACTCAATTGAACCACCAAAACATATATTTCAGTTCCAACATAGGTCTGTTCTGCTTCGAGCCTTGGAAGGACTGAATGTTAACCACGTGCTTTTTAAGCTCTAAGCCTCCGCTATTCTATCTCAAACCTTCTCAAAATTTCTAGAACTTTTTGTGTAATAATATGTGCCCCAACTATGCATCCTGTCCATTCCAACTCCACAAACTTTTTAAATTTGTAAACATTGTCTATCTAAACTGTTCTGAATTTTACTATTGTACTATCTTTTCCATTTAAATAATTTAAAACTGTCTGCTTTTTTAAAATATTACTAGTTAATTTATTTCTTTGTGATGACCATTGATTATCAATAATAAAAATAATAATAATCTTACTATTTTAATTTATACACATTCGAAGAACTGCATATGTGTTACAAGGAGATTGCCTGTAATTAAGACGTACAATTCAATCTAAACTGCACAAATAGTTAAAACTAATAAGTCATGTGTTTTACTTTATAATATTTCAAAATAACAGATTCAATTTACTTGTAGAACCAATAGGTTCAGCAGTCCTAAAATGAAAATATGTAAACAGTATTTATAATAATCTTAGCATTCCTTTTTTTATTAAGCTTGCAACACTTTATAAAAATACTGAAGAGGTACAAATAGTGCCATTACACTAACCTTAAGTATTATCTACTTAGTTGAGTTTATGTTTATAATAGACACAACTAATTTATCATAAAAAGAGAAAGACAAAATAAAGTAGTTTATAGAACTTTAATGCTATAACTCAGAAAATATATTAATAAATATGTAAAACAAGCAAACTAAAAATAAAATATGTACATGCATTTACACAAACCTTTCTAAACTAGGGTAGCAAATCCAGCTGATGATGTTTCACCTTGTTGCTTCTTTTTTCCATAAAGACCAATGAAAGATCCATCTTCATTCATGCCCTCTATTTCATGCAAACACAAAACTTAAAAAATATATTTATAAATAAAAATAAAATGAAAAATAACAAAAAAAAAACTTCAAATTATAAAAAACAAAAAAACAATAATACTACAAATATGCCAAAGCAATAGGAAAAATAAAATTTTAATGACATAAAAACTTCTAATTTACTCTATTATAAGACATGCAATAATAACATTGTCTTTATTTGTTTCAAAATATTTAAACTGGAACATTAAAATTCATAAAATCTAAGTTATTTTAAAACTAATTTAAAATGGTTTTCATCATACTGCTTCAAAAACAACTGTTTTCAATTCATGCATCGAGTTGCTAACTTTTCGTTTCTATAACTAACTATTAATTGAACGAATTATCGATAAAAACAACTGATACATTCGATTGTAAATAACCGATAAAACAGCTGTTACAATCGATTTTAGTTCATTGCAGACCTGCAGAATATGTCCAAACGCCCGAACGAGGTTCGGGGGAAATTGATTGGGATTGAGCTGGGGAAATTTTGGCCACGATAAAATCCACCAAAAATAAAGAAAATATTGTTATTTTGGGGAAAAATAGATAAGAAAAGTATGGGAACAAAGGTCAGCTTAATCGGTTTGTATGATACATATACCAAGACACACACACACAAAGTGTGTTGTCTGCTCTCTGTTGCAAGTCGGGCAGGGATCCTATTTAATTTTCACCGCACAAAATATCGTACGGTGGAGCCGCGATACGACATTATTAATCTTCACCGCACAAAATATTGTACGGCCGAGCCGCCGATACGATATTATTGTGCCGGTTGATGAATGGCAGTTTCCTGATTCTTGACGGGCGTTCAAATACATTCGTTGGGTATTAAAAAATTATTATTATGATACCGGTATGCAAATTTTGATTAGTTTCATACAAATGATATTATTCAAGCGATTAGAATTAAATCATACTAAACCAAATTGTACGATACTTAATGTAGGCCTATAGGTATTACCGATGTTTTTTAATTTTCTTTTACCGAAATTCGAAATCATTCTTTATCAGTAAAATGTGTACAATGTGATGTGCGTACTCATTTCGGCTTGCATTAAAATGCCGAAGTATTGAAATGATGCGATGATTTTTTGTGCGTCAGTTTTCCTTTATGCACGGCATAAGCACTCATAGACGTAGTAGAAAACTTCTGTTGCTACCAAAATCTTCATAATTTTATTGCGGAGAGTTGAAAAGCTTTTGAGCGCTTCTAGCGTGAGGCGTAGCGCGTCAGGGTCACATTGTTGGGTAAAAATTTTGAAAATATTGGGTCAAAATTATGAAAATACTGAGTGGGGTACATATGATTTGGGTACGAAAAAACCGATTTTGCGAGTTAAGTCGTAGCGCGTCGGAGTCACGTTTTTGGATGAACCTTTTGAAAATTCAGTGTGGGGTATCGTTTTATATGTTTTTGGGTACGGGAAAACCGATGTTGACAGTTAAAAAGTCGTAGCGCATCGGGATCACGTTTTTTTATCAAAATTTTGAAAATGCAGTATGGGGTAACGTTTTATATGTTTTTGGGTATGGGAAAACCGATGTTGACAGATAATAAGTCGTAGCACGTCGGGGTGTCGTTTTTGGATTTAAATTTTGAAAATACAATGAGGGGTAGTAAGTTTTATGTGTTTTTGGGTATGGGAGAACTGATTTTGACAGTTAAAAAGTCGTAGCGAGTCATGATCACTTATTTTAAACTAAATGTAACAAATGAATTGTTAAGTTTAATTTTCTTTCAATTCGTGTGATCTGTCCGGACGATTTTCAGTAGTGACTGTATTAGGTAATTGAATTGGAACTAATTAAAAATAACATTTAACTTTGATTTTACCACTTAAGTATTAGGCCCGTGTTACACTGTAAAATATTTTATAAAAGATGCTATCCACCTATTATAAAAGATTTGAAAAGTGATCTCTTTTATAAAACATTTTGGACTTATACTAAAAGGTAAAAATGTATCTAACATTTTATAAAAGGTAAAATGCCAACCTTTTAAATTTTATAAAAGAAATGTTATAAAAGAAATATATTATAAAAGATGGCCCATTACACTATCACAGATCTTTGTTAAAGAACTTTTATAAAACATATTTTATGAAATATTTTTCAGTGCAATACGGGCCTTAGGCCTACTTTTAAACATAATAAAATAGCAATAATCAAGTTGAATTTTTTTGTTTTAAACCTTTTGGGACCATCAGAAGATATTTCACTGTAGATATTCAATTTCACCGTAGTTAATTAAGTAAAAATAATGCTATTATTATTTTTTTGAAGATTTATATTGGAAATTTATAGTGAATATAATAAAAATTATTAAAACGTAAGATCAACAAATATGTTGAAATAGATAAACAAAAACAGTGTTAATGTCTGGCGCATCTGTAGCGAATAGCAATTAATTTTGGGGAAATTTTTAGTGAAAAAAAGTGTGTTCTGAGGAAATTTCGTGTGCTAAAACATTTTCTGCACCCCTGGTTCATTGTTGCAATTTTTATTTTATTCGAGTTCGTAAACACATATATTTTATAATGTGATACATTTTGTATAGTGTAATGTTTTATTAAGCTTAAAAGTAGATCTTATACTTAAATAGTTAGAAATGAAGATAGTCTGACAATCGATAGACAGAAGTATTCAAACTGGAAATCATTAAAGGTACGTATACTGCTAACATAAATAGATGTAATATCTCCAAACTTGTGCAACAGCTGTTTGTTTATAATAGCAGGAAAAAAATGAAAGCTAACTTTTGAAGGTTAGGTTATAACATTTTTTTTTGTAATAGTTCTCTTTATATTGTTTGCAGTATATCGAAAAAGATAGTTCATCACTAGGACCAAAAGTGGCTTTTCGATTCTCGTTCATTTTTCGTTAAACTTGATCTCGTACCGAAAAGCTTCACTTATGGTCCTAGTCATGAAATATACTTACTATTACTAGCGAAAAAAGCCTCCCGAGAACGGCTGAAACATGTCCTAGGGCAAAATTAATCTCCAGAAATAGGTATCTGTCGTATTTCTGAGAATTATGAAGTTTTTTAAAGATGAAAAGCACCAACAGACTATTATTGCCAGAACTTAACTGGATCTTGTGCTTTGGAGTCAGATAAACTAACCCCTCAGGTACAAGCATATTCTGATCAGATTAATATAGCTTTCCTTGCCAAGGAAATGTCTGTTTGAAAACTACACCAAAACAAAATTTTGGCTTAAAATTAATGTAATTAAATGTACATGAATTGATAGGAATTCAAATTCTGATACCTAAACCTATGATCTTAGCGTTTCTGGACCTCTTAAATTAAAGAAACTTCTTGATCTTGCCGTGAAGTCAAATAAATAAATAAAATGTACGTACACTAAAAGCCTTAAAAAAGAAGGTAAAAATAAAATAAAAATACAGATCTTGCAGTGATACATTCAAAAATAAATAAATATCCCATCTATTACAGGCTTCACAAAAAACAAAAATGGTTGACATACCTGTGTCCCCCTCTCCATACTCAGCCATCGAGTCCGTATCACTCTCCGGAGCAGCTTTAGGATCGCTACTCATAGAGCCTTGTCCATGGGACTTATTGTCCAACCTTTAAACATCATTTAATATTCTTATTAATAACAAATTATTATTACGCTGTAATCAATTAGATCTAAGCATAATACAATAACTTAGTTAATTGTGTTTTACTCCAAAGCCATACTTTTACTGTAGTTTTTAACCATAAAGTTAATGTGAGTTTGCAATTTTAATAATCTGTTCTTAGAAAATGTTTTTCCTTTAAAGATAATCTGTGTACTTTAATTTAATAATTGTTTTACTGAATTTAGATAGGACCATCTATTGACATAAATATTTACAAAACAAAGTATTTCTAAGTGCTTACTGATACAAAGAATTTTTTTACATAAAAAAATATCATTAGAAACTTTAAACTTCCTAGGCCAAGCTGAACCTCTTTTACGAGCCATTAAAAACATTAGATAACCATCAAAAATATTAATGTTTTTTTTTTCATATTTCTCGCAAAATCTGTCAGACCCAATTAGTGGCGGACCCCCCCCACAAACATAAAAAAAAGAAGAAAATAGGAAACCAGGTATACATTTTGATTGCAAATATCTTAGGTACATATTACAATCACATTACATCTAAAAGTCACAAATATTGAATTGCAACCAACCCGATATTTTGAACTCAAGTCCTTGTTTTATCAGTCTGTACTAATATTATATGCTGAATCGCTGCGCTAAAATGGCTAGACGATGGCCAGGTGGGAGCAAGGGACTACTGCCCAGCCTTAGACTATGGTTCTCGGAATTATGCATCAACAATCCATGTAGTAGGTATAAGTTTTTGAATTTGATAATCTGTATTATTCTTTTTACAAAATTGAGAATATACGCTTAATTAATTATGTTATCTAAAAAATATTTTCAAAGATGTAGAGGTAAAGAGAATTTATTGAGTACATTACAATAATGCAGTGTTGCTTGGAGAATTACTATGTATTCACTTTTTTTAGTACAGATCTTTGAAATATTCGTTTTTTACTCGCGCTTCCGACAAAGTACTGTATGTTATAAAGTAATGTACAGTGTATAATTCTTTGCAAGAATATCAAAATAAGTCCATGCCAAAATTAACTATGCTTAATCAATGAAGGACTAAGCAACTTTTATCTTATATGAAATTCATGTTTTTTTTTTTTTTTTATTGAGCAATACTAAGTATTTGTGACAAAGATGTTTTCTCCATCATCCACAAGCTTATTCAAGTTCTGTGTACCTTGCCAGTCAGCAGTACAAGTGCGGAAATGTCATTTCTTCCTTAGGCCGTGTTATACGAGCGCTGTTAGTGTCGCATTTTCAACATCACGTTAACGTCGGTTAATTGGGTAAATGGAACTCCCGTGGTCCATACGAGCGCTATAAACGCTGGTGAAGCCACGTTAACCGGGCGCTATCAACGCCGAACCAAGTTATACGAGCGCTGTTAGTGTCGCATTTTCAACATCACGTTAACGTCGGTTAATTGGGTAAATGGAACTCCCGTGGTCCATGTTATACGAGCGCTATAAACGCTGGCGAAGCCACGTTAACCGGGCGCTATCAACGCCGAACCAAGTTATACGAGCGCTGTTAGTGTCGCATTTTCAACATCATGTTAATGTCGGTTAATTGGGTAAATGGAACTCCCGTGGTCCATGTTATACGAG
>JAGFPH010004219.1:26168-38436 GCA_018207615.1 Philaenus spumarius
CGTTAACGTCGGTTAATTGGGTAAATGGAACTCCCGTGGTCCATGTTGTACGAGCGCTATAAACGCTGGCGAAGCCACGTTAACCACATCAACATCGAACCAAGTTATACGGAGCGCTGTCAACGCGCACTTGCAGTCGCAGCTCAGACCAGAGAGACCACAGTAGTCAGAAGTAACAACTTTGTTCTAGTTCTAGTTGTTATTGTTTATTTCAAAGTGACACTGACCAACATATTTACGCTATCGAACAGCAGCCACCTCTTTATGATGTTAAGTCAAAGGATTATAGCAATAAATAATTGAAAGCTAAATGCTGGAATGAGGTTGGTGAGACAATGCCCCATCGTCTACCCTTCCTCCTTCACAATTCCTCAAATTATGTTTATACTATTTTTAATACACCTAGGCCTAGACAGCCTAACTGAATGGTGTCCATCATGGAAGTGAGTGACGCCATGTTGACAGAGTCCCGCGTTGACGACCCGCTTTCAACGTCATAACTTGGGAATTTAACGCCTGGTTTTCACATGGCCCTTAAGGCACTTGAAGTAGTGGGACAAGAACTACCGTGGTTCAGAAAAGGTTTGTTGGATTGGCTCTCTTATATATACACCACGATGTAGCCTACCTATTGAACCCAATCAAGTGATTGAGATATTCGAAAAATCAGGAGGAAACCAAAGTCTTTCTCTATAGCATTAGGCCTAAGTACACTCAATATAAATTTAACTTCAAATGTTGTTATTTTAAGTTAAAAAGTCACCTGTTCATTTATAATTAGTATCAAGTTTGTTTCTTTGAAGTTAAAGTTGTAAAAATTTTCTATTAGTAGGCCCTAGTCTACTCTTTAACCCTTTCCACTCGAATTACTGGGGAACTAGTGTTGCTATCAGGTCAGATTAATTTTGAGCGAATATTGTAACATGTTTACTAAAAAAAAAGTATTTCTGTCAGTTCTAAAAGGCTGATTTTTTTTTAGTTCTTCTATGACTAAAGTATAGATTGGTATGAAAAAAAAACATATATTTTTATTTTCAAGTATACGTTTTTAATTTATTGAAAAAAATATAAATTTGTAACAAAAAACCGGAATAAACAAGAATTTTGGAAAAAAATTTTCAATGGGAAGACCTATATTTGTTTGCTTGTTTTTTGTTGCCTATATCATTATAAACAAAATTAAGTGGTTTACACATGTTTTAGATACAATAATAAATTATAAAAAAATTATAATTGAAAAACAAGTTTTTTGTAAAAAAATAGTTTTTATGAAAACAATTAGTTTTGACACCAACTTGTACAAAATTGCCTCAACTATTTATTATATTGCTTAACAACAGTATTATGTAGATCAAAACTAGTAAGAAAAGCTTTTTTCAAAACTGATTGGTAATATTTTAATCACTCAGGTTCGAAACAAAAGTTCCGTCGCCACTAACGTCATTTTGTAACAAACTGCCGTTGTCTTCGTTCATTTTATTTCATGACAATCATTATTATTATGAAAAGAACAATATTCAAAAATAAACTGTGAAATTACACGTGATAACCTAGTACAACAAAACTAAACAACGCTAAAGCTCACTAAAACGCTGCGTAGTAAGTAGGAACCAAACAACGGCGAGAGCAGACAGCTGTTTACAGACTTGCCAAAGACGACAAACATTACATTTTCTAAGATTTATTTACCACAGAAACTGAACTCAAATGGTCCTAAAAAAATTCCACAGATAGCAGCACATCTCAAACTTTAACAATAGCGGCCATCCAAGTAACTACGTCTGTTCAAATGCAATCAAAGAACGTTATCATAGCGAGTTCGGGGCTCGCCCGACATAGGAGTTTGTGCGGATTAGTATGGTATGGGGCTACCCCGACACTCGAGTGGAAAGGTTAAACATATGTAGTTCTGTTCAAATAATTAAAAGGTTTACTACTATATACAAAATCTGAATAGTAAGATTTTAAAATCTTGTAAAAAACATAAAATACTGAAGGAAAATTTTAACATGAAAATGCTCCCAAATTGGTTAGTTTGATAATTTCAAACTACAAATCCTCTACCCCCCCCCCCCCGAAAGTTCCCCTTCCAAAATGATGCCCTGGATCTGCCACTTGACATGGTGTACCTCGTAGTGCAGACAAATTCCATGCCGTATTTAGTACAGTAAAATTGTTCAATATATTTGGCAATTAAATCAATTAAGCTTAAACTTTTACAATTAATTATTAAAATATCAATAATTCAGACCAATAGCCTAAGTTAGTGATCCTTTGAAATATAGTTTTATGTTTGTAAGGCTAAGTTGTTTTCTAGACGGTCAAAGATGAAGTAACCTTAAAGCATATACAGCCTACATTAGTTGTATAGCTCATATACAAAAACAAACAACATACAAGTATTATAACATTTATAAAATGTGTTTTGTTTGAAGTTGTAAATTTGTAAACATAACTCCAACGTATAATCTAGGCTAGGATTTGCTAGAGTATTTTAGAAGATGATGATCGAAATCAGCTGTTTTATGTTTGAAGTAGAGGTTATAAAATTTCTTGATGACTATAAATAGAACTCAAATGTGTAGAAATGCCTCAGTTACGGTTGTAAAATTGATAAGTGTAAAAATGAGAATTGTATAACAGAACAAAACTTTGTTCTTTCTAGTCAATTATTCAGTCATTTTTTCAAAAATCTACAAATTTTATAGGTTATATTTTTAAGTTCTGTTTTGCAAGATCAGGAATGATTTTCATTGAAGTCAGTTGCATGTTTCCTTTGTGATGTAATTTAAAAGGCCTGGCCAAATTAATTTACTATCAATAAATTATTATTATAAATATTTATTTTTTTAATAAATCCGAATTCATCCTTTTGTAACTAATGACAATAATTCAAATATGAATGATGGGTAGAAAATTCAAATGTTATAAATTTATTAACATTTATATAGGCATAACAACAATTACAATTTGTAAGCCATGACTTAGTATCTAAAGTAGAGTGATCATTTTCACATATTTAAAATATCTTTTGGTAGTTCCCTT
Source organism: Philaenus spumarius (assembly GCA_018207615.1). Taxonomy (NCBI): domain Eukaryota; kingdom Metazoa; phylum Arthropoda; class Insecta; order Hemiptera; family Aphrophoridae; genus Philaenus; species Philaenus spumarius. The sequence continues at coordinate 29,214 of JAGFPH010004219.1, forward strand.
TAACATGTATGCTTCCATGCAGTTGGTTAAAATTGAAAGGGAGGGTGCCCGCAAAGACCCCTTGGTACTGTACCCGACCCAGAGATGTCTCTATACTATGTTACTTTATCTGTACAATTAATTAATCCGCACCATTTTATGTTTAAAAGGAAATGGACGTAGATGGTAACAGGATAAAAATACACGCCTGCCGAGCCACCATTCTGAATCAAAAATACCTCCTTACTGAGGCGCATTACATAGATCAAAGTTAATTTTTTTTTTTGCTTTCTGCTTTTATTGGAAATGTTCAAAAGTATGAATTTTTTTGTGCTCTCTGTTTTTATTGGAAATATTCAAAAGTATAATTTTTTTGTAAAAAATTACAAATGCAAATATCTTAACTTCTAAAACAAATTTTTGGATGAAACTGGTTATTTAGGGGTTTTGGGAGACAATGATCAGGAATACATATAAAATTTTAAAATTCAAGATGGTGGATACAAAATTACTGTCATTTTCTTAAAAAATTCAACTGTTTTTTAGACTTTAAAAATATATTATTTTTATTTGATGTTAAAGATGTTGGGATGGTTATTGTCGGCAAAAACTAAATTTACATTAACAACTCAAACAGCTCTGGCTTTGTCAATTTATAATGTTGGGCGTTATAAAAATAAAAAATGTGTAAATAAAACTTGTAAAAAAAATGTTTAACCGAGAAAATATTCTAAGTTACAAATAAAAAAATATTCAATTTAATAAAAAGATTATATGTGAACTATCCTTTTAATTATTACTCACTTTATTACTTAACTCCAATAAAACACTCTTTAATTAATTCACTGTACTTTAAAATCAGAACCAAATACTTACTTAACCTCAAAACTTCTTTGTTTACTTCTTGAACATCTATCAATTCACATATAATATATCTATGCCCTATGACTTCATCTGTGACTACATTGCTACGTTGTATGCCGTCTACGTCATAGTACAAAGCTTACATTGCACAACTCTGCACCATGATTTTAGCGCCAACACACTTCGCGCCAATATGGCTTCATATGAGTCATATTTCTTTGTTTCGCATATCATTCTTTACACAAAAAATTTAACTTTAATTTATTTTTCCGGGGTGTGTTTCGTTACTGCTAAAGTACTTGCTACATGGATATATGTGGTAAACAATGAAGTTTAAGATATCGTGACAAACAACTTTGAACGTTTATTCAAACATATTAAAAATCATGATGCAACCAGAAAAAACAATGAATACATACAAAATATAGCACATAATCAAAAAATCTTATAACAATCTTATTCTGAAAAAAAAACGCAATTTAAATTAAATTATCAAAATTTAGAACTCTATCAGCAGACTAAAAAAAATCTAAGTTTACATAAAATGAAATTTCCAAAGTTTACTAATTGTTCAAATGTTCATTTACATAAAAAATATAGTTTTATACTTGCATATTTTTCGATGGGCCCATAAAACACTGTTTATTAATTAACACAATTCACTTATTCCTTCATCCACCATACATTGCATTCAATTTCGTGGCTCGAAACTTTAATCACTTCAATCCTTCAAAATTACTCGTAGAAAATCGTCGACTGAGTATACACATCTTGTATACTACTAAACTTTTGCCCTTAAGCCATAATATATACTGATTACTTGTGAAATATACACTTTTACTACTTAATTTGTGGACCTCCACATTTCTTACAACAGACTTGACGCCATCACTCCGTAGGAAGATGCTCAAAACCAAGACGTACAAAGCCTCCTTGACTTTTTTTTTTCACCGCTTCCCAGCACCGCTAACTGTATCAATTTTATTTATGTGATTTTTGTTATATAGTTCTTTTTGTTTATGGTTTTTAAACACCTGTTAACTGTTCATTGTGTGAATTTAATTTATTTTCTTACTTTCTTTAAAATTTTAATAGACTATGCACTGTTCTTTCTGCCAATGTTCCAACCTCACACAAGTATATGACACTTTTATTTATATGTGATATTTTTATAGAAATTTAAGATTAAGTCTGCTTTTTTATATATTTAATTAAATTATTTTAATTTATTTTCTTTGCGTCTTTATTTATGTAATTATTTATATATTACAATTTTCTTAATACTGCCTCTTAGATTTTGCATCTCTCATCTTACTAGACCCTTCATTCTTTGTTTCCTTATTATGCGAATTTACATATCTTATCATGATTTTCTCTCACATGGATTGTAGATGTCACAAATTTACAAGTTACTGGCTTGGTCAATTCTCAAGTTAAAAAATAGTTATACCCGGCTGCCCTAGTTTTTTAGATTTTCAATATTCCTATTTTAAACTATCATGTTTTTAACTTATATGTACAGTTTAAAGATGATATCTTGTAAATTGATGAATCCTGGGCGGTTTGAAGAATGAATGTGCGTTTTCCCACCATGTGCGAAAATGGCCATCTTGCCCATATGTGTAACAGGTCTAATTTGGCCAATTTTTAATATATCAAATAAAAACTTGGTGTTGCAATTGAAAAGCGTATTTTTAACATATATACCAAGATTCAAGTTGGTATCTTAAAAATTAGCCAACCTAGAGCCACCAGACTTATCAACAAGCATCACGAATTTAAAACTTACCGATCGCTCTAACGCATTTCAATCTGTTCCAGTTTTGTCAATTTTCGGAATATCAACATCAAACGTTTTTCGCAAATTAAAAACACCAGTATAAATATGCTCAGTAAGTATAAACTATTTTTTGCATGTACATTTTACATGAGTGGAGCTTGAAGATTGTGTACTGTTTGTACTGTTTGAAATATCTTGTTTTTACTCATACGTTTTTATTCAGCGACTCCATTTTCAAGATTTTTGTGTTAACAGTTGTAACAATGTTAACGAAAGAAGAAAGAATTTTTGCTTTAAAAACAATTTATGAAAGTGGTGCTACTGCAGTTATTAATGAATGGGGTAGACATTTTAATTCAAACCCACCCTCTAGACAAACAGTGTACGCTATACAAGATAAATTTGAACAACATGGATCTGTTATGGGTGCACCAAAATCTGGCAGCCCAATAACAGTTGCTACAGAGGAAAATAAATTGACCGTATGTTTAGCTGTGACTCAAAGTCCACGAAAATCAACTAAACTCCTCTGAGTGGGCATTATAACGAAGGTCTGTGCAAAAGAATGTTACACACACTTAAATTTTAAGTTTACATTCCATGTTTAGTACATGGGCTACTTGAAGACGACCCAGAATGACGTCTTTAGTTTTGTGAATAGATGATTAACCAACATAAACACGATCCTCAGTTATTCAATAAAATTGTGTGTTCTGATGAGGCCAATTTTAAGTTAAGCGGACAAGTTAAGAGACATAACTGTACTTACTGGTATACTGAAAATCAAAATCTTTTGTTAGCGCAACAACTCAATCAACCAGGTTTGAGTTTTTGGGGTCAATATCATCATTTGGCGTACTTGGACCATACTTTTTTGAAAGAACAGTGACAGGAGATAAATATTTTGATGTTTCAAAATCATGTGGTAGCAAAAAAAATAGAACTTGTGATAATTTAAATGAACAATCATAAATAATAATGTACAAATAATGATACTTTTTATAAAGAATTAAATACATTTATTTAAAGTATTGATTATTTTCTTTTATGTGCTTAACCAAGTCAGTTAATATGAACATTTTTGTAACATTCCTGTAGTTTTTATTTCATGTGTTAATCTAGTATACAAGTTCAACCTTTCAAATTTATATTGATCTAATAAAAAAAGAGATGTTATAAAATGGCTCCACAACATAAGCTCTAGAAAAATCATTCAGGAGTAGAAATTGATAGTAAATAGAGTAAAGTTGAAATGATATAAAGATAGAATGCAAGAATATGTGCCAATTAGGCTCTACAACAAGATTGACCTTTGGTAAGATGTTGCCTATTATCAGATATTTTAATTACTATCCTAACTTGAATTTATTTATCTACTATGTAATTATAAGTTGTCTCTATTATACTTTATGAAAATAAATATTTGATTTATTGTTATTAAATCAAATCTTTAATTACTATCCTAACTTGAATTTATTTGTCTACTACGTAATTATAAGTTGTCTCTGTTATACTTTATGAAACTAAATATTTGATTTATTGTTATTAAATCAAATCTTTAATTACTATCCGAACTTGAATTTATTTATCTACTACGTAATTATAAGTTGTCTCTTTTATACTTTATGAAAATAAATATTTGATTTATTGTTATTAAATCAAATCTTTAATTACTATCCTAACTTGAATTTATTTATCTACTACGTAATTATAAGTTGTCTCTATTATAATTTATGAAAATAAATATTTGATTTATTGTTATTAAATCAAATCTTACTTTATTTCTTATTTAGGGATGGGTCGATTCCAGGTTTTGTCAATTCTTGATTAAAATTCCGATTCTTAGAATTTGATTCCCAATGCCAATTACCACAATTAGCAAACCCCTGTAAATATGGGGAAAGGAAAACGAACCCATCAAGTTTGCCTTAAATGCTTACATGTATACAAAAGTTTATTAAGATCCAAAATAGAGTAGACTATTGCTCTTTTTTGAATGGTCATACAGCAATTAATTAATTTATATCATTTTGTTGTAAGAAATTAAAAATAATATGGGAAAAATGTCAGTTAACTTTAAATGCATATTTATTAAAAATATAAAATTTGTTTGCTAAATACTATTTGTTTACAATTGGATAAAAAGAAAAACCATTTCGACATGCTGCTAGACCAATGACATGTCAATTTCTAAAGTGACAATGTACGTTAATAAATAAACCTTAATTTGTTAGATAGCATTCAGAATTAGACACAAAGGATTGAAACAGGTGCCCAAATCCAATTTGTGCCAATTTTTGAGTTACGATTATTGAAATATTATTTAAAATACAATGACGAAAGTCCGCAAAAGAATACGATATCCGAATATTATTAGCGCTAATTTTATAAAACGCCGGTATTGAAATGCAGTTTATTATAAAATAACTTACGTCCCCGAAAAAAATCGATGCCCGAATACAATTTGTACCAATTTTATAAACTACCATTGTTGAATGACGAATGTACGCAAAAGAATACAACGTCCGAATATTAGTGCTAATTTTATAAAACACAATTTAATATACAACAGCGTATGTACGCGAAAAATCTATACTCCAGACTCCCAAGAACAATAATTTGGTCTTGTTTCTATGAAATACCGGCGTTAAAACTTAATTTAAATTACAATGGCAAAAAGGTTATTAGAAATGATGACACTTGTAAATTCGGAAAAGTCGCTATTTGCAGGAATGAATAACACATAAAACAAAGGTACTTCATCGGGACTCCCACAGAAAACATAAATCATGGGTAATGTAAAAAATCCAGAAAATATCCAAAATGTTTCACCCGAACTAAAACAAATAGAATGATTATACTTTAAATATTTTTTTTACCGATCTATAAAATTTGTAGCTTTTCTTCACAGTAATTCACACACAATAATTCTTATTGTGTCTTGAATTGGTTAATTAACTATAACTAGGGACCTGAAAAAATCGCATTTTGCGATAAATGCGATTTTGTTGCAAAATCCCAGGTTTAGTTGCGATAAACGCGAAATCCACGATTTTTTGCGAAAAAGACGATTTTTTTTGCGAAAAAGACGATTTTTCGCAAAATCGGTGATTTATTATTACTAAAATCGTAAATATAGATTGTTTCCAAAATGGCGTAAATACTAACAGTAGCTTATTTCGTTATTATATAGTTTTATTAATGCAATTTTTCATAAAAGAATACAATTTAAGACGGAGGTTATGCTTAGTAGGCCTACTATATTTCGTTTCTGTATACAAAGTTTTAAGACGCTATTTTAACGGATCGGACTGACATGTAAATAGTTTTTTAATTGCATGATAATTGATTGTATACAGATCGCAATCGACTTTAAACATCCTGACAACAATTAATTTTCATATTGGATTCAATACTGTCAATTCATACTGTCTCGAGGACAGTAAAAAAAGTCCCGACGGCCAAGCATCATTCGTTTCATTTTTAGTGAGCTATTATTTCAAATTCCGTTTATTTACAATTAGACGTTAATTTTATGAAGTTATAGTAGAGCATCGATTTTCAGAACTAATTAGGACTGAGGGACTTCTGACAATCAATTTGTTCGGATAATTAAATTCACTGTGTACTTGCTAATGTTCTAATAACTGGCAGCGTCCGGTCCGGCTGACGCAACAGCTGCCGCTGTTCCGTTGAGCGCATACACTCCCTGAAGTCTTGAACTCGGCAGCGTCCGGCTGACGTAACAGCCGCCGCTGTTCCGTTGAACGCATACACTCCCTGAAATCTACAACTCGTTCTACAACTGGACTATGACTGTGCGAGACGCGAGTTAATTTGTGCTTAGTGTTACAGACAGAAGAACAAATTTAAAAATTGAAAATGTAGAATTGTTTACAACTCTTGCTTTTGAAGGTTGAGGTTCCTGTATAACCTCCAAATAAATCAGTTTTTGTATGTGTAGACTATAATTAAAAAATAAAATTTTCTTGTGACTATATTTTTTCTTTTTCTTTTCTATAAAATTATATTTTACAGGGTTGCCACAAACCTGGAAAGTCAGGGAAAATTTTGGTAATGTTTTAGTTTGTGTAAATTTTGTGTTTTAATTATTTTAGTTTAGGTTTTAGTTCCTATGTGAGGTTCTTCAAATTTCAATTTATTTTCATACTTTCAAATACCTTGCAAGAATGCAACTTGCATTCAAGTTGATTTTAGTTTTTAGTTCCTCGGTGCAATTATTTCATTTGAAGCACATTTCATGAAGTAGTAATTTGAAGCATACATTAATAATTTATTAATTTAGTCTTTCAGATATTGAGTGAAGTTAGTAAGAATTTTCTTTATTGTATTTATATTATTTTGTATTTATTGACCTGTATTTTATAGCATGAACGTTACATAATACTTTTATGTATATATATATGTTTTTTAAACTCTCTAAATTCTTAGTTTTCTAACTAATTGTTGAATTTTCTGCGGGATGATGATTTAAAAAACTTTTAGTTTTTAATTTTAAGCTTTTTATGTTAATTATGAATGAGTACAAAATGCAGAAGAATAAATGCTATTTTTACCAAAATAGATGCTATTTTCCCAGAAAATAAATGCTATTTTCCCAGAAAATAAATGCTATTTTTCCAAAAAATAAATGCTATTTTTTCCGGTCCCTAACTATAACAAGATATTGTTATAACACATTTTTTATTAATCTCGGCTATATCGAACAGAACAATGTACTAAAACTATTGCTGAATAGTTATTTACATATATGACTATTGTCTAGAGTATAAACATATGATGCAATAAACATATGATATCTACAATATTCTTCCCCACTTAAATTCAAAAGTCCATTGGAAACAAAATTAGGATACATCGAAGAAAATAAGAACTTTACATAACATAGTCTTTAAACCATTCTGGTTGTTTCATCATTCTCTCCGAACGTCTTGGGTTTTGGTTGGGATTGATCTCTTGATGTGGTACAACTGGATGTGGTAGTAATGGAACGTCTTCATTTATAGTTTGAGGAAGTCGTGGAACATCAAAACACTGTGTAGGGCCAAAAATAACAGATTTCTTATTTTTCTTGCTGACTAGTAAGTGTTGAATAGAGTTGGTTAATTTGTCTTTTTATTATTCTTCCTCTGTCCAAAAGTATCAAATAGTGTAGTTTACCAATTTTCTAGTACACTTTACCAAACTTCCAAATGGTTTGGTTATTTTTGAAGAATCGAACTTGTTCTCTCTCCTTTAAATTCAAGCTTCTTGTAGACTTGATGTGAATATTTGAAGGTTTCGGGTTGTTTGAGAAGATAGCATTCAAGCGAATTCTGAATTTTTAATGTTTCTTATTAATTAGTTTCTATCCAATTTCATAATAGTGCACCTTCCTATACCTATATTGTAATTAATTTGAACTTTTTCAACCTATTACTTTCTATTTTTAAAACAAACGGTGTTGAGGTAATCTTGTGTGTTTAGTACATTATATTTATTTTAGTTAATATTATTATTAAATAAATAAGAGTTATGCTATTCAAATTTGATATTATAATACATTTTTCCTTTACAAAAGGTGTATTAGACTGGGATAAATTATATAATTATTAAAAATAAAATGCTGTTATAATTAAATTAATCTACATACGGTTGTGAATATTCATGGAATCCAGGTTCATCGGGGTAGTCGTGCCTACCATGTGCGGCTTCCCGTTCATGTACTGCGTACTTGCCTCCACGATTGCGTTTTACTATACATACTAGTATTAGTACAAGAAGTAAGAAAGCAATGGCTAACATCATTCCAATAAACCATCCTGCTGTGGCTACACTCTCTTTTGGTGGAATGACGATGGGGCCATCTGAAATTATCACATTTAAAACCTTCAATTTTTGTATTGATGGTTCTATCATTACTCTATCACTAAGCAGGAATAGGTCGAGTAGTATAGGGGACAAAATAATGTGAGGAATTGAGCTAACCAAGTGTTAGAACTTGTATTGACAGTTGAACGAAAGTAGCTAATGGGTGCCATAAACCTAGCACTATTTTGATTCCCTACAGTTTTTAATTGTCCTGCAAAATTTATGTTTCCTTGGATAAACTTCCCAGTTTTCCCAATTTGCTTTCTAACAAAATAAATATAGTCCACATTAGTTGGAATAAAAATTAGAAATAAAATTAGAAAATAATCTTGGGAAGAATTCCGGGAAAGCTAAATTTTGGTATGAACCATTATATTACGGTTCTAAACAAAATGTCAGTAGTCCCTAACAAGTGCAGCTAGAAATTTCATGCAAAACTGCTTTTTATGAATATTTTGTTAATTTTTACCAAAACATATTCACTATCAAATTTGTAGCCGAGTAAATTTCCCACAAAATAGTTAGTGAATAAAAGCGACACCCAATTACAATTTAATCTACTTTTAAAAAATTTCAGAGGATAAATAAAACAAGATTGAAATAGAGACGAGAGAATCCCCTAAGCAAAATCTAGATAATGTTTTTAGATATCTATGTTAAAATACAATTTAAAGCACAACTGTGAAATTCTGCGAAAGAAAACGACACCCAAATGTTTAAACATAAATT
>JAGFPH010004219.1:38536-57248 GCA_018207615.1 Philaenus spumarius
TGTATCATTATTATGAGGCCCCTTCTTCTTCTCTTCTTTTTTTGTTGTTGTAGATATAGCCAAGTTATTAGTTTATTGTTACTGTTTATATTAATTCAAATCACAACAGGTTATGGGCCCAGCATCGTTCAAAGCTTGTTAGTTAAACAAACAAATTTAGCAATAAAGTGTTAACGGTAAAAAGTGAGGTTAGGCCTATAGAATTTTTGTGTGAAGTATTGCTAAGTAGCCGTGAAGATGGATTTAGCAAAGCACATAAGACCGTTGACTGGCGAGGCAGATTTTCCTCTATGGAAAAGAAAAATTTGAGATTTACTTTTTTACCATGAAGGAGCATTAGATGTAATTGAAAAAAAGTTTAAAAATGTAATGAAGGGTAAGTTTAAAAAGCCAGAAGATCTGACTAGTGATGCTACTGCTGAAGAAACGGCTAAACACAAGACAGTAAGTGATCTTTATCGAAAAGCAAACAGTTATGCAAATTCAATGATCTCTACTAGCGTAAAAGATGATGTAGGCCTATATGAAAAAAATCATGGACAAAGAAACAGCTCATGATGGTTGGGAAGCCATCAAGCAACAGTTCGAAGCAACCGCTAAAGATCAACTCTTGTTATGTGTAATGAGTTTTTTGCATTTAATTGGACATCTGGGAATGATGTTTCAACACACATAGCTAAGATAAAGAGCGTGTGGAACGAGTTGAATAATGGTCTCGTTTCTAAAAAGGAGGCAAAGTTGCCTGACTTATTATTGGTGTGTAAAATGCTTTATATACTACCGTACAAAGTTTGAGACTTTTCGTTCTAGCTGGATGTTGTTTACAAAAGATTCTGAAAAGACATTCGATGAACTATCTACACAGTTGTGTAACGTGCTGTGCCTTCACAAGCCGTTTACAAACAAATTTATTAATGAAAAATAAAAAAAAATAAAAAAATAAAATTTTGACAAATTATTTCTAAGTTGATTTTAATAAAAAAAATAACCTTAGCTGCATAACAATTATTTGTAACATCCTACCTTCAATCCATATACTTTATTTATTTAATTATTAATTCAAAATATTACAACACATTATTCCCTTAATTATAACAAAAACAATCAAACATAACCCCAAAATTTAAGTTAGGTTATGTTGTAGTCAGATCTGTGTCTATCACAGTTGACTATCAAATCTCTGTTACGCATTAATTTATTATATCTGTGCGTACAGTTGATGGCTCAGGACAGATCATCTTAGAAGCACGACATCTATGTTTCTACACACAGAGTTCATACCGCCAAAACATATCACCTTCACCAACGACCGACGCCATTTTATATCACTTATAGACTACACTGAAGTTAATTTTCAAATTGCAAAGTTTCGATTTACCATAAAGTACTTCTGGGAAGGAGAAAACTCAAATTAAGAAAGCATAGTAGTTGGCATTAATACTTTAAAGCACCATCCTTTAGTTTGTTAAAACATACAAATAAATGAATTAATTATATTGGCAAATCATTACCACGCTTACCAAATTCAGACACTCAAGCATACATACTAATTATTAACCTTTTCATTCTAAATCTATGACAACTTATATTATTAAAATATTCAAATGCAGACCTAGTTAAACTTAAATTATTACTTACGAATCTTTATTTTATAGTGCACTTTGGAAATGAATTTAAAAAAGAAAAAAAAAACTTACAACACTTTTGAAATTAATTTAAAACAAAAAAACCCCATTACTTTTTAGTTCGTAGCACTCTAGCATCGTCGTATTTGATTCACTTAAACACTCGTTGAAAGATTCTCATGTGAAAATGTTCAAGTCACGCCACGCCATTACTCAAACTTTCAAGTTGATTCTTTTGTACTACATCACGCACAAATTTATATTGTTTTATAAAAAAGTGCACGGCACTGTCTCTACTTTCGTTAAAACATTATTTAGCGGTAATTATACCTCAACTACCGCTAAAAACCACATTGTGAAAACATTTCACAAGACTACCTGCAACAGGTCCGCACTCTATCAAGTCTACTAGATGATTGAGGACAAAGGTTTTACTTTTGTAGCGTCCTTTTCCTGTATGTGACGTCATATCGCGTGATGAAGCCCAGGTGACGAGGGAACCGCAAATATGTCTCCCTACATCGACTTATGATTAGTACCAACATCTCAGACCAAAATTCTGTCCTTGTTTGTCACAGCATCACAGATGAAATATACATACTACCAACATAATAAGTCCCTTAAAATAGGCTAAAATGTCCAAAATTTACATTGTGACCCCTTTTACGTTATACCCTTATTTAAGTGATTAAAATCCCTGAAACTCACATATATTACAGTTGTGTTTATTCGAGAAACTTGAAATTGTCAAATAATAGTGAAAAGTTTACTCAGGAGGCTTTACTTGTAAATACATCAAACTAAAAATGCAAAACGCAGACAAATTTTAAAAGTCATACAAACGTGATGGCAAGTATAACTATTGTAATAAACCTGGTCACTGGATATTAGAGGTGGGTCGATTCTCGTTTCCAAAAGTCGATTCCACCGATTCTCGGCACTGGAATCGGCATCGAGTCGATTCCGAGCCCGGCCACCACCAATCTCTGCAAATAAGTTCGGTACGCCGATTGCCATGGCCTCGGTTTATATTTCCTCATTATATTAGTCGTTACATCCCATTTCACTCCAATACGAAGTATTCGGAGAATCTACACTGCACCAAAGTAATAGAGTAGCCGAAGTAGCCATACCGTTACTTCTAGCCGTTAGTACCGATTACTTTCAGCGAAGTGATTAAAACGTAGCAACTACTTAGTAGACACTACTATGTAGTGTTAGTGGTATCTCAAATCGGAGTGATTAAACAAACGCTAACACTCCGAAGTTACATCTACGCCCGTCCGGATATTCTGGAGATATATCTACGGGTAGTTATAACTTCACCGTAGTTGCAACTACCTTTCATGTCTGAACTTGAGCTCCCCACTCCTCTCTGCCACCCTTGCAGCTTTGTCCCGACCTGCGTACCGCTGACTCTCCTCTATACACAGACACAAGTTAGTTGTCACGCTCCCACGAGTTAGTTGTCACGCTCCCACGATTTTTGCCACTATACTATTATTACTATTTACTACTATTATTTACTACGTACGTTCATTACTGGTTTTTTAATCATGTCTTTGTCTGAAGATGAAGTCGACGTTGACAAGAAAGTGACAGACAGAGAGTTATTTATAAAACTTCTGTCCGAAAATACAGTACTGTTGGAAAAGTCTCGCTTACCCAAAGTTATTTTTGAAAAGAAGAAGGCATGGGAAAGTGTTTGTTTGGAATATTCAGCGATAACAGGAACTCTTGTTACTGCCTCTCAAATGAACAAAATGTTGCAGAACATGAAAACTAAGTTAAAGAAAAAGACAGATATAAAGGAAACTGGAAACAAAAAAATAAAATTGAAAGATTGGGAAAAGTTATTTTTGTCAATATTGGGCGAGGCAGATAATCCAGTTTTTACTAAAGTACCAGGGAGTTTCACAGCAGGAGTTTTAAAGTCTACGAGTGTCACAGAAATAGCAGAAAACTCAAATGACAGTAATGACACGTCTGCAATACCCTCATCTTCATCCACTTCACATAACAACACTTATGTGCGACCTTCCGTCAAAAAATATTAAATTATGAAACAGATGAAACCAAAGACCTTTCAACACCTCAACTGCAAAGAATTGTTCTATTGCAACAATTCCAGCTCCAAAAGATCCAAATTGAAAGGGAGAAAATTGAATTGAAAAAACTAAAAACTGAATGCACAGAAAAAGGAACTGAAACAGATTCATATTTGACCGAACCATTCTACTTTAATTATTAATTGTCTTAATATGTTGTAATAAAATAAATTTGTTATCCTAAACCTTCTTCCTTCAAAAAAAAAAAAAATAAATAAATAAATAATAATAATAAAGAAAGAAATTAAATAAAAAATAAAAACAAATATTTACATGTTGCTACTATGCTCACTGCTTCTGCAAAGATCGTGGTTACATATCAGTTATAAAGTTGCTCACTGTACAGTAATTGTATGTACTGGTACCTAAACTAAAAAAAATATGTAAGGCACCTGTAAAGTGGGCAACTTTACAACTGATAAGACCATGATCTTTGCTACTATACTTTGCAGAAGCAGTGATCATAGTAGCAGCATGTAAATATTATTATTATTATTAATTTTTTTTTTTTTTGGTGGGGAAGGAATTAAGGTTTATGTTAACAAATTTATTTTATTACAACATATTAAGACAATTTATTATTAGAATCGTATGTTTCAGCCAAATATGAATCTGTCTGAGTGACTTTTTCTGTGTATGAATTAGATTTAAATGAAAGGAAGCATATCATTCCGCTTTTGTTCTCCACGTAGCTTCGTTGCATTGTTCTCGATCATCCCTCCGCCAATATCTTCTTCAACAAATAATGCTTCTTCATTCAAGTTCTCATCAGGTTCCTCATCCACATCATCAAAGTTCAATAGATCTTTGAGATGTTTAGCAACATTGTGCAGCACAGCACAGCTGACCACTACTTTGGGTATTCTCTCTAACTTTACTCTTATGCAGTTACTAAGAATTGGAAATCGCATTTTGAGTTGTCCGAACACTCTTTCAATAATAACTCTTTCCTTTGCATGAATGCGATTGAATCGACGCTGAATGTCGTTTTGAGGTAGTTTGAATGATGTGATTACCCATGGGGATATTCCGTAGCCGGAATCACCAAGCAAACACGCCGCGCCATCATATCTAGAAATTATATCTCGAACTACACTCCTTCTCCATATTCTGGATTCATGTACGGAGCCTGGCCATTCCGCAAAAATACTAGTAAATCTTTCCTCTGCATCACATGTAGCCTGAACGTTAATACTGGCGTAACCCTTACGATTGACATACTCATCTCCGAAAATTGAAGGCTTTTTGATTTCAACATGGGTGCAGTCTAATGCACCCACAACAGTTGGCAAATTGAAATGTGTTTGCCACATCACCTTTGCATTATTTATTTCTTGAACTGTGTTTGGGAAGTGAATCCATTGTTCAGCTTTGTTTGAAATGCAATCCATCACGTAGTTTATATTTTTACACACTGTTGAGCGTTTCACTCCAATATCTTCTGCAACACCCGTCTGAAAACCGGGATCAGCGACATAACGCAAATAAATTTCCATGCGCTGCCTTGGAGAAAGTGCTTTCCCTCGAGTTTCATCACTCTGAGGAAGGAATTCAGAGGCTAGAAAATCAATATTCTCCGATTCAAAACGCAATAATTGCTTACACTTATTCAAAACTCTTCTTTCTTGGAAATTTCTTCTCTCGCGAACGTGTAAAAACATCGCCATCGTGAAGTCAAGAGGCAACTGACTAAAATGGAGTGTGCCCGTCCACAGACTCCAAATTACTGAAGTTGTAACTATAGGAGAGTAGTTGTATTTCCTCTTTAATCACTCCAAAAGAGAAGTTATAACTCCTTGTCCGGATATTTTAAGTACAACTATGGGGTAGTTGTAGCTACATCTTTTAATCACAATAAACGGAGTTACAGCTCCAAAATACTGGAGTGGTAGCAACAACTCCTTTTTAATCACTTCACTGTTTGTGTGTTGCAAACTAGGGATGGGTCGATACCGACACCTATCAACAAAAAAATGGAATGTTCGTGGATGAAATTAACGCCCGAACACAATTAGCAGTAATTTCATGAAATATTGGTGTTAAAACGTAATTTAATATACTAAGGTGAGTTTTCACGAAAGACGATGAGACCCCAATACAATCTGGCAAAATGTATGAAATATCAGTTAAATCTTGTTTATCTAAGTTTAAAAAAAAATCTGATTTTTATTTCCTTGCTTCTTAATAGGTAGTGTTATTTTTATATGATGACTGTTTATAAATTATTATTAAATTGAGAAGACTAAACGTTTAACCTGCATTTCTTGTTTTGCTTATTTAGTAAAAGTTGGATGCATAACTGAATTTATTATTGGTATATTAAT
Source organism: Philaenus spumarius (assembly GCA_018207615.1). Lineage (NCBI taxonomy): Eukaryota > Metazoa > Arthropoda > Insecta > Hemiptera > Aphrophoridae > Philaenus > Philaenus spumarius. The sequence goes on from JAGFPH010004219.1 coordinate 44,594, forward strand.
GAACTTGCTATTTATGTATCAGGTGGCAATGAGTCCTTGGGCCAATTATACATTCCGTGTTGAAGCTTGGAACAAAATAGGCAAATCTTTACCTTCCTCTCACTCTAAAGTATGTACTACACAGCCTGACGTACCTTATAAGAATCCAGATAATGTAGAAGGCAAGGGCACCGAACCAAACAATATAGTTATTACTTGGACTGTAAGTATCTTTTTGTTAATATTTTGAGGCCTACAATTAAGTTTCATACAACATTTTTATTAATATGTTTACTAGATTTTCAGGAAGAAAATAACATAACGAATGAGTAACTGAGTAATAATAAAAATCCTTCATATAAACTTAGGCGGGATGATAATGTTAAACATATTTGTATAAGAGTAGGAGTGTATTTATGAAGTGGGATGTAAATATATATATATACCTAGTGTCCATAAAGTCCCACCCTCCCCCCCTTAACTTGAGAACAAGTAGAAATAAATAAATAAATGAGCTTCGGGATATCTTCTTTATATGACAAAAAGAGATGAATTTTGGTGTAACTGACCATTTCACCCCTTACCCCAAAATGGGGAGTTAAGAGGGTAATTAAAAAATCTTGAATACAAACCCTCATCAAGTGATATAGGTAGTACCATTTAGGATGGCTTGTGGTTTGCGCAGAAGCAGTAATGCCCTTCTCCCTCCAACACCAGCCTTTGTCGTTTTGTAAGAAAAGTACAGTCTGTGTCAAATCCATCGATTAGACGGCAGCCAAGCAATTTTTAGCATTGGACGCTCTTTCACTTACAAGTTTCTGCACAGTACTAGGATTATTTAAATAGGACAAATTTTATATATTTGTAATCTGCGTGATATGTTGCAACTAACAGTATAAATATCTTCCAGTTTGGTAAATGTTCGGAATTTATATAATAACAAATACTTCGATTTTTTAAATCAAGACATGAAAAAGTAGTAAAGCGTAAACTTTTTTTATTTTTAGGGTAGAAAGAAACTTCAAGCGGCAAAGTTGTAGAAAATTTGTTGATCTACATATTTTATTTCAAACATTTTTCAGTCAGATGTTTGGTTTGTCCACAAATCGCTTGCAAATAAGCGTAACCAATATTATCAGGTGTCGCGTTGCTCCCACGGTCCCACCGGACGAATAGGCCTAAGTTAGTGCTTTTCAGCAATGTCTAGTTATCTAACAATGTCTTGTCTGTATATCATAGCCTCGTTGCTGTATACTGTATAAATGACCTTGTATAATAAATATATTAGTATAGTATAAGGTATAATTTAAAATATGAAATATATGTTTGTTGTGCTTACTTACAGTAGGCTACTTAAAAAAATACACACTCAGAAAAGCCAATTCAAATCGAATTATTTAGTCCCAAACCGCTTCGAAAACTTTCTACACAACAAGTTTCATAATCAAGAAAGTATTTTTAAATTAGTGGAAATTACTACTCTGTAATAAATAAATACATTGCCTGTCACAGTTCTTTTTTAATTTGAATGACGAACATACAGAGCACACGTTGCGACTGTGTACAAACGTAGGTATACTGTTGCGTTTGTTTGAAAGACATTTTTGAACAAACCGAACGTCTGACTGAAAAATGTTTGAAATAAAAAATGTAGATCAACTAATTTTCTACAACTTTGCCGCTGGAAGTTTCTTTCTACCCTAAAAATAAAAAAAAGTTTAGGCTTTATTACTTTTTCTAGTACCGATTTCAAAAATCGAATTATTTCTTATTGTATAAATTCCAAACATTTATCATACTACAACATATTTATACTGTTAGATTCAGCGTATCACGTAGATTACAAATATATAAGGTTTATTCCATTTCAATAACCCATGTACTTTGCAGAGAGTTGTAAGTGGAAGCACGCCCGATACTGTATGGAATCTGCTTTGCGGAGTTCTGACCGCCACTGTGGTCAAGATAACATAACTAGGGTTGACTGTACAAAGTCCCGCCTTAACTTAGGAGGGGAAGTGTGGTGGGATAGGTTCTCTGTCTCACTCGCACTACCCGCCCTACGCGCCATCCTAAATGATTTTATCTATACCTCACTTTAAAGGGCTTGATAAATGAAGAAGAATGGCACAAAGTAGAGGTCTCTATCTTATCCGTATCGAAAATGGTGGTCAATCAAAGTTGAAAACATCTTATTACCACAGATTTTTAATTAGGTACGTTACAATACCTTTCACTGGTAATAAAGCTAAAGACTTACCTTAATTCTAAATTTAGATTAAATACTCAAAACGGTATTCCAAGGCCATTGATATTATCACTGGATTGTTATCAGTAGTTGTGCTTTCTATTACCTGATAGAAGACTATTACTTGATATATCTAGAAACTGCAAGTTTATTCGTTCCTTTTAACCTTATGCCAAATTGTGTAAATATTTGTTTAATACTAAATTTTAAATGACCCTCTGGTTTTATTAAATAATATGCAAAGAACCATTATTCCTTTCCACTGGAACATAGTATTTGTAACGTAATTAAAATTGTGTTAACATAGAATATTTAACATTTGACTGGCCGCCATTTTCGATAGGGTTAAGATAGAGACCTCTAATATGCGCCATTCTTCTTCATTTATCAAGCCCTTTAAAATTAGGTTTCACTTGAAGAGGGTTTGTATTTAAAATTTTGAATTATCCTCTCAACCCCATATTTTTGGTAAGGGGTGAAATGGTCAATCGCACCAAAATTAATCTCTCTGTGCCATATACAGATCCCCCTAAGCTCATTTATTTATTTTTGCTTGTTCCAAAGTTAAGGGGGGGGGGACACTTTATGGACACCCGGTATTTATCCTTGATCAAGCTATATAATGTGTGTGATTACAGTTAGTTAAGTGTTTTGTATAAGTCGTGTGATGGTCTTCGACCTTGGGCGTGCAAACAGTTTTTACTCCCTGTTCATTGATGGGGGAAGCGATTAAGGCTCTGAGATTCGCTAAAACTAAAGAAATCTCTTCTCCACAAGGCCTTCTGCTTTCTCCCAAGCTCCTTCACATAAAAAAACTACCTGCTCTACTGTAGAATATGATGTAGGGCATTATTTTGCCTAAAATCAATACACATTTAAATTTTATGAAGAGTGTATAAACATAGTTGTATACAAATAGTAGCATACTTAGCTCTACATTTCTGATTGCAATAATAATTTATACTTTTTAAAAAAATGTCTATGTTTTATTATAGTAAAGTAATTAATTGTATTACAAAGGTTTAAGAGCACTATGGCGACAAATTCACATTGATTGAATGAAACCTGGAACCACAAATAGAAGGAACAAAAAACGATAACGAACAAGTTAATGAAAAGTTATGTTTATTGTATAACCCTTATGCACATTTCAATGACATCGTCATCATCCTCAGAGGGCTTTAACACTACTCTGTTAAATAGCTTGAGTAGTGTTAAAGCCCTCTGAGGATGATGACTATGTCATTGAAATGTGCATAAGGGTAGTACAATAAACATAACTTTTCATTAACTTGTTCTGTTATAGTTTTTTGTTTCTCCTATTTGTGCTTCAGGGTTTCATTAAATCAATGGTAGTTAATTATAGTATGGATTTAATTGTAATTTATTAAATTTATCTTGTAATTTTACCTTTCTAGCCTATGCCAGAAATTGAACATAATTCACCCAAGTTCATTTACCGTGTGTTCTGGAAGAAGGACGTTCCAGGAGCACAGTACAATACAGATGACATAATGAACTGGAAAAAGTCAGAATTGGTTATAGATAACCAGCCCACTTTCCAACCTTACAGAATTAAAGTAGTGGCAATCAACGAAAAAGGAGAAGCAAATGTTGCACCTAAAGAAGTTATTGGTTATTCTGGAGAAGATGGTAAGTTCTCAAGGAATAGTACAATAATTTTTTTTAAGATTATAATGTGATTTAACCTTTTTGCTGCGTCATAATTTTCATGCACTATGCATTATTTCCACATTTATGTACATGTTTGATATTCCGAACCATTTGGTAATCTGAACCACCTCTGGTCCTAATTAGTTTGAATTATCCAGGGGTTCCACATGTGTTATTGTTACACTTTTGTATATTGAGTATAAGTGTTGATATTTTAATGTTATTAATATAATTTGTTTACTATAAGGATAGCTGACGGTAAGTACGTAAAACCCTTGGCAGGCAAGTTAAACTCGCACTTTCTGGTTTTATAATGATCACTTTAATGTTGATAATAAAGATTAATTGTGTACATAAATTGATGTTTGTTAAGTAAGATAAACTTAACTTGTTAAGAAACATAAATAAAAAGCATTTTTAATTGTTTTTAAACACTACCTTTCAAATAAAATTACATATAATTATCCTTCCTGATGCAATTGGTATATGTTATCTTACGTGTATCATGTCTGCCCTGCAAATGAAATGAAATTATCTGTTCCTAGTAAAAATTATTGTGAATACCCAAGAATATTTGCTGTTTTAGAAAAGTCAACCGATCTTCTTCAATTCTATTTAACTTAGCAAGTAATTTTATGAAAGGTTTAAGTATATGTTTAGTTTTGAGAATGTAACTTGTCAAAGCAAGTTGTCAATCAACTGCAAGTTTTGATTTTACTGTCAAACTGAAGAAATAAATGTTAATTAACTAAATTACAATTGTATTAGGTAATCATGTACTTAATTATGAATACAGAATTCAATTGCCCATAATAAGTATCTATTAATTTGTTATCTTTCCAGTGCCTACTCAAGCACCTACAAATTTTTCTTTGGTCGAAGTAACTTCTAGTACAAGCGCTATTCTTAGTTGGCATCCAGTTCCACTTGAATCCGTTAGAGGTCATTTTAAAGGATATAAGGTAGAAATATATGTTTTAAATAATTTTTATAAATAAGAAACTGTAAAGTTAGTAGTAACACATATATATTTCAAAAATATATGTATACAATTTTTTGTTTAATGTATAGTCTAAGTTTTTTTAGTTTTTTATTGTGTTCCTTCCTATGTTGTATTTTAACCCTTTGACTGGTGGGTTATGTTTATAAACAATATTTAAAACTACCTTTATGATATAAAACTTTTTTTAAATCATATTTTGAGTTTTTTTGTTGCTATTTTTAGATTTTTTGAAAATTTGATTTTTTTAATTATATTTATGTGTGTAAATAAGCCTACCTAGTACCTGGACCTATGACGATTTCAATATTTTTTCCCCAAAAATGCTTAAAATTACAGTCCGATTCTGGAACTGATTTCTTTTTTTTTTCTTTTTTTTTTTTTTGAAAAGTCGGGAAAACAGTTAAAACTCGGAAAAACTTTCTAAAATCAAAATCAACGGAACATAGCGATGTTTATACTCAAATGAAGGACAATTTTTGCTGATTTAGATTACGTTATATATTTGGGGGAAAAAATTTAAACCATCATAAGCCCACACATCGAAATAGGCCTTACCAACAAATGTCGGAGAATAAAAAATCCAAAATAGGCCTAGTGTATATAAATACATTTACTATCCAACTTGTCAATATAAAATTGAAAACTTGTCACAGTATTGAATATAATAAACGAAAAATAAAAATTGTCTTAGGGTACTTTAGAAATTGATTTTCGTGTAATAAGTGCGGACTCTGGAACACAGAGAGGTACTACTTCACATTCGGCGCACAGCCACACCATGTCTTTGCGGCGCTAAGCTCGGACTGCAATCCACCTGCACACATAGCAGGCTCGTCGGGGTTAGGTTCTGTTTGTTTTCAGGGCCGGGATAAAACTTTTAAACTACTGCAAACATTTAAAGTAACGTCCGCTAGATTGCAGTGTATGCTAGATATGCTTATAAGTGGCTCACGACATATATGCGGGGTTACTAAGAGCGGTTAGGATGCTTCCCGCACCTGTGTCGGGAATACCGCAAGTGGCACTGGCGCGCGCTCCCGAATATGTTGCGTGCATACTAGTCAAAGGGTTAATTCCACTAAACAATTAGTTCATAAAGAGTAAATATTTGTAATATTTAATATAATCTATAAGATTTAAGTCCAAATTAAGTAAAAAACATAGATGTTACTAATTTCTTTAATTTAAATGAGAATTATTGCGAAAGAATGGGTATTTTTTTTTTTTGTAGTAAACTGAACAAGGTTTTGTGTTTGATATGCTAAATCCATAAAATTTCGTAAATTAATTGCTTGTTTTGTTAAAAAGAAAGGTAAATATAACAGTAGTTTATTTATAAAATGGTTTGCTCCTTATGTCATACCAATGTCTTAGTGCTAGTTACATAAAAAGCAGAAAGTGATTATTGTGATGTTTCTTATTCCTTATTTTTATTTGTTTAACACCTTAAAACCTGTTTAATAGAATTTATTTGATGATTGAAATAATGTTTGCATTTAAATTAATTATTCAATCACAAGCCTTTAATGTGTCAATTGTATCCTAAAAAAGATTTGTGAGAAATCAATTGTTATAAAAAATTTCTTGTTGCCAATATGACGTCTCAAACTTATAATTTTAAAACAACAGACACATTTTTAATAACTCGTGAGCCTGTGTTTGAGATATTACAGTGGTATAAAATCACAAAAATACCCCCCTGGTATGGCCCTGGTATTGTTACAGAGGAAAGTTTTTGCGCTGTATGTATTGTTTGTTACTAGTATGGAGTGGTATTTAAATCATATGATATATAGGGAAAAGGCTTCTTTCAACCCTTCGGAACCAAATGTTGTAAGTGTGTGTGCCATATTTAAACCTGTTTTAAAAGACAAATTTGAATCTAAAGTTATTACATTTTTTGGTCTAAGGCTAACAAATCGGTTCACTATTATTAAATATTATGTGCTGTGTTTTAGAAAAAATAGGCTTTTGTATTAATTATTACATACATCAAAATTTTCTTCTTCACATTATAGATCCAAACATGGACTGACAGAGATGGTGAAAAAGGTATGCGGGAGATTCAAGTAAAAGGAGATGCAACACGTGCATTAGTAAACAAGTTTGTTCCCCATTCAAAGAATTTTGCCAGAGTGCTTGTGTACAATTCTGGTTACAATGGACCTGCTAGTGACGTATTAAGTTTTGACACACCTGAAGGAGGTAATTATTTTAAGTACATACATTTTTTCATTTAACAATTTATCTAATAGAATATAAAGATACGTTTCCAATAATTCAAAAATATACTTATTTTATAAAGAGAGAAAGTTTGTAGTTGTTGATATAAGCACTTCTGCAATCTTGATATGAACATTGGTTCCTTTGATTTAAGTCTATCTCCTTAATAAATAGTCGCACAGCGTTAAATTCAGCAAAAATGTAAGACAAATCCTCATTTCTGGCGCAACCTATCTAATGTTTATGAAGGGCAACTTTAAGATATTCATGTGCATTTAAGATGAAATTTAAAAGTACGCCTTCTTATTACAACTATATGTTGAGCAGATGTTCTATCAGCCAATCTGTGATCATGTCCAGGTAGACATGTCGAGTAACGGTGAAAGACATGTTTTCTCATATCAGAAACCATGTTAAGTTTCGGCAAGTCTCTTATGCTGGAGAAATTAATTTGATTTTTCTTCAAAGTATATGAGACTTTTCCCTGGTCCTAAACATTCACTAGTCGTAGTTCCTCACAAATCTGCTTCAAAAATTATGCTGCATTATCACTTTCAGTTCGTGTTCTTGTTCTGATGCAGCCATTTTGTAACTCTACAGTACTATCTATTCAGCTATTGTGTGATAGACGCATCCAATTAAAACTGGGTAAAAAATACTAGCTGCTTGTACTAATACTTGCTGAGAATGGGGGAAGTGGAATTAGCCTAGTCTGCTACAGTTGGAATCTCCTAGATTCGAACCTGCTGATTGGTTGTATATCAATTTACCTGTGCTGTTCTCCTGTCTTCATTAGTCCAACTAGCACAAAATAAAGATATGCATCCATTCCCTTAAGCCTTTCGTTAAAGATATTCTTGGTTCCAAACACAGACTTTGGCTGCAAAAGATTTGTGTGTTGTTCTATTAGGTTCCGGGGTCCCACTGGAATGCAAGTTAATACCTTTAAGGTAAGTTTAGCTGCTAAGAAAGCCACACACTAACTGCCTATCATGGAGTGTGTAATGTCATCTGACTTTGTGTCCATTTTGAAGTAAGCCTTATTTAGACAGTGGGAAGAAGAGTGGGTACCGGTACAGAATAATAAACTCCGAGAGATTAAAGATGCAGTCCATCCATGTATAATCCTTAAACCGCCGAAGCCGTCGAGAGGAAGTGGTGGTTTCTCGTTTACGCATCGGCCATTCCATGCTAACCCATGGGTTTCTGATGTGTCATGGGAATCTGCCACTTTGTCCTTAAACTGTATTAAACTGCTTTCCATCAAGCACTTTCTTTTGGATTGTAAAACATGTCTGTTAAGAGTTTTCGCCTACCGAATTACATTCAGATGATGCTGAGTGGTGGTACCCAAAACAATGATATGGTTTTAGCATTTCTGTATCGTTTGAATGTGATTGGTAATATTTAGAGGTATTTGTTTTGTCCATATTATCTATTGTATTTCATTAACAGATTTTAGTGGTGTGTTGTGAACTAACTGTTGATCTTATGTGTGTTTCTGCATGTTTGAATCGTTTAAATTTATGAGCATTAAAAGTTTTCCAGGCAGTGATGACTGATCAGTGTTTTCGCCTAAAAAAATAACTATTAAGTAAAGACATTATGAAATAAAACAAAAAAATATGCTGTGAATGGCACCTGTTTATAATAGCACAAAATAAATCATATAGATGTTTATTTTAGTAATAACACATGCAGTCTGGAAATAATAATTTTTATGGGAAATTCAAAAGTGTATGGTTAAGTAATCTTTTCTATATTTTGTGTATATATTTGATTTTTTTAAACCTGTTTTCATTTGTAAGGTTATAGTTAATTTTCTGTGGCACTTGAATATACTAATATTCATAATTCAAACTAAATATGACTATTCTGTTTTTAGTTCCTGGAACAGTGCAAAGTCTTGAAGCTATTCCTATGGGATCGTCAGCTCTGTATCTTAAGTGGAAAAAACCAGAACAACCTAATGGTATACTGACAGGCTATAAGATTTACTATCAGACTGTCAAAGGAACATCGGTTGGACCAATTTTGGAAAGAGAACCACATATAACTGATCCAAAACAAACCACAATCAAATTAGCTGGCCTAGAAGAAGGGACAAAGTATAGGATACATGTAAAAGCTACAACAAGTGTTGGTGAAGGAGAAGGGTATGCACATTTATTAAGCATTGTAACATAATATAACCTAACCCTTAATCAGTACTAATTTACAGTTAATAATTAAATAGATAATGATAGCCAGGAGACTTTTATGCTTCGGATAAGAATGGAAAATGTTTAATACAAGGTACAGAGACCGAGAAAAAAAATGTAGAGTTGTTGTTTAGAAATTACGAGAATATAGTAGAGGCATGAGCGTTGTAACTTCGACAAGAGCGAGAAATTTGAATTTCTGTTTTAAATTATTAAAAGAAATTTTATATTATTGGAAATATTTATTAATTTTAACCTCCTTTGGATTTATTATTACATGAGATTTATGGATGTTATTACTGATATATTGTATATTGCAGTCTTTTAATGGTTTACTATTAATTTTTTTAAACCTGTACACTTTATAAATTGTTAAAATTACATTTAAACTAATAACATTTGATATAATGTTTTTCGCTTTATAAAAAGACTAAAAATAAAAAAACATTAATGAGATAGAGATTATTATTTATTGTTGTGATTTTTAAAGTTGGTGTTTGTCTGTTTGTTTAAATGTATTTATGAGGTGGTGCAACGATAAGCGTTGCAAAAATGAAAAAATATGACTTCTTTTGCTTTTCAGCCCCACGTTGGGAAAGCCATTTTGCAACGATAAGCGTTGCAAAAAATAAAAATATGTATGAGTATAAAGTGTTAAAAAAAATGGGGCTCGGCAAAAATTTCAAAAATAAAAAAAAATGTATATTCAAATCAAAAATAAAATGTTATATGTGGATTATTCAACAATCATTAATACCTCTCCTTCACCTCTTTTATTTATTCACCTTATCACCAGAAGTCGTCGCTCATAAAATACCTTAAATCATTAAAAAACACCTCTTAGGCCTATTGCCTTACTTCCATAATAAAAATCACCATTTACTAAAACTCACCACATCATATATCTCCCCTAACTCCAACGTAGAATTACACCTTATGCTCCACCTTACTTTTATTCATCTTACTTATAAAAACCTTAATACCACCTTCATTTAACTCACATAATAATAAAAAAAATAGTAATCGTATTATTTATAATAATCCACATATAACTTCATTTATGCTCTATTAGCATCTATCTATCCATAATCATCAATTACTGTAAAATATTTATTAAATTAATTTAATTTCCTCAGGGGTGGATACCTGGTTGTTAAAGTACAAGCTAATTGGATATTCGTGGCTGAATAAAGAAATTCAAGACATTGCGGCAAGACAACTATTTGTTTACTCAGACATAATTAAAAAATGAATATTTACAACAAGAGATATCAACATTACAAAATAATTAGACAAACAAATCATTTATGTATAAATCTGTACAAGTTACAATTAGGCCCTAGTCTACTTTAAAGTATGACGCAATAAGTAAAAAGTTTAAGTTAAGTTATTTCTCAAAATTTATAAGATTTCAAAAATGCAGACTTCTAAGCTTAAAAATAATGGCCATATTTACTCACGATACCAGTTGTTTTTGTTTTTGTACCTAGGATTTCACTGACTCTACTCGATATAGTTACTTCACTTTTATTTCATTAACGCGTTCGTCCGATCACATGGCAACTTTTTATAAGTTCACTTTTTAAAGAAAGTATACGATAGATTTTGTTTTTTAAGTTTCCACCAACTCTGAAGCACCTCTACTCCACTTCAGTATAACATTCGTTGCGATTTTTAAAGAAATTATCACATTTTCCCACAAATTCTCCACCACCTGCAACTAGCTATGCGTACAGTTAACTACGCCATCTTGAATTCTCTCTTCTCGAGAACGTTGTTCCATGTTCTTCTCTTCCAGAACGTTCCGTGCAATTTCGCACGTAGGCCATTTGTGCTAAGCCTTCCGTATCTCGATATATACGCTGATGTTGTGACTTGTTACACATGTGTTTATTTTTAATTGCTTTTGCATTGTCTTTGCCTAATTAAAGTGTTTATAGTTTAATCACTGCTTGTCCCCATTAACTGTTCACCTCAACCGCACTTAAGCCGGTTCTACACGATGCTACGAACGCTCGCTCCAATGTTGGACCGAACGTTTGGGACAAGTAAGTTCGACAGATGGTACTGCGAATGTTCCTGCTACACGGTGAATCGAATGTTTGATCCAATATTTAAGAAAGCAGTTTGATTCAAACGTTGGTCCATTTGCAAAAATGGACGAGGATGACAGTCTATAATAATATATGTTTTAATTGTAGAAATTTAACGGCTTAAAAATCCCCACATCATATTTAGGCAGGCCTAAATAAAATTTGTTTTTAAAATAGTAAATTTTTTAAATGTAGGTATAGTATCTAATTACCGGTAATCTGTTTCTGATTTTTCACGGGAACTTACTAGTATCAAGTACGAAATATAAATTGTAGCCTATTTAGGCTACCTGTGAAAATTTAAATGAATAATATTACTGATTAAATTAAACACAGAGATAAACATAAATAAACAAGACGGGTCTTTAGTGTAAATAGAGAGTAAATAGTGCTTCATATGAACGAGTCGTGTAGCCGTTGAATCGAACCAACGAACATTTTCCTTCAAACGTTGGAGGCATCCCTTTGACTCGGTGCAAAAATACCGACATCGGCCCGAACATGGTCAAATGCGAATGTTCGACGCTCGCCATTGGACGCTCGTAGGTTTGAACAACGGCCACACGATGTGACGAACCATCAAACGTCCAACGTTGGAAGGTGTTTGTAGCATCGTGTAGAACCGGCTTTATTTAAATAACTTCTTATATAGTTCTCACACGTTACATATGTTTATAAATTAATATATTTTTTAAGTCTGCTTTTATTTTACCTACTTTTATAGTCTGCTTATTCTTTATATTTTATTTATTAAAAGTGATTCTACTGTAACTATCCTGCGTCATAAAGGAATTTATATATATATATAAAAGTTATAAATGTTTATTATTATATATGTATTGCGTCATTTTATTTATTTAGACCAAACCTCTGTGCTTTAGACACTATGGGAAACTGCTGATTTATTTTTCATCGTATAGCATTTCTGTTACATGGCTGTTAGTGTTACAGTGGCAACTTGCTTATTTTAAATAATAATGTGTAACTATTTTAATTGATATAATAATAATAATGTGTAACTATTTTAATTGATGACTATTCTGTGTTTTTAAAGATAATTATTTGTAAATTAGTTTTTAATTATTTATATTATTCAATAATAATTGTATTCTGTTTTGAAGTATTTAAGGGATTTATTGTGTGCTGTTTTGTTGAGGAGTTAATTTAAGAGAAGATATGTATTTAATTCCATGTCTTATGTAGTATATTTGTACTATCTACAGGACTAATAAAA